>CAUYQG010099486.1:0-24315 GCA_963574415.1 Tarsius wallacei
GGGGGATAGAAAGAGAAAAGGGTAAGGGGGAGAGCAGATGGGTGTACTAACAATTGGAGAGAAAGATAAATTCCGAAACAGATAAAAACAGTAGACTACGGCTACAAACTGACTGATTTCGATACAAGAACAAACAAACAGACAAACAAACAAACGGCTACAAACTGACTGATTTTGATACAAGAGCTAACAAACAAACAAACAAAAACAAAACAAAACAAAAAAAACAAAAAAAACACAAAAAACCAAAAAACAAACAAACAAACAAACAAAACAAAACAAAAACAAACAAACAAAAAACACTAAAGCATATGTTGATACTAACAAACAAGCTAACCAATCTTCTTATTTTCCTGGGCTGGCAAGTTTATAGAAAAAATCACGGAAATAGAGAGAAAGAAGATCTAGTTCTTAGAAAGAAGGAAAGGAGACAGAAGGAAAACAAATGAAAACTTGAGTCACCAGCAGGTGTTGCTGTCTCATGGCTCCAGATGGACTTTATCTCAGTTGCTTGTCCCACATGGGGGGAGCCTGAGAGGGGGCCAGCCGGGGATAGGCTCACAGGATGAGATCCAAGGCTCACCCGAAAGTCAGAGCAGCAGTTGTGGTGGCAGTGGCGGCGGCAGCGGTCTAAGTCTCAGCATATCCTGTGTGGAGGGGTGGATCAGCTCAGACATAGGCTGCAGAGGCAGCCGTATTTAGACCGAGGCGGTGACAGTTCCAGTGCCACAGCGGTGATGATGGTGTCTGGCTGTAGCAGTGAGAGCGACGAGTGTCTAGACCGCGGGCGGCTAGCCCAGCCGAGCTGCTTGCCGTGGGGGCGGGGTGGGTCGGGTGGAGCCGCCTACAGCGTCCCGCTGCAATGATCAGTGGCGTTGGTATCGGTGGTGATCAGTAGTTGTGTCTTGGCTGTAGCGGCGAGCCGAGCCGCTTGCGACAGTCGCGCTGCCGCCCCAGAAGCCGGTGGTAGCGCTGGGTCCCCAGCCGCTGGCGGTGGCGGCAATCACTGAGCCGCTTGCGGCAGTGGCGCCACCGGGTTGTTGGTAGCGGCTGCGGTGGTGGTGGGCCCCGGGTCGCCAGTGGCACCTCGGGGCAGCGGCGCCTGCGGTGTGGGCGCCCCCTGGATCACTGGCGTGGGCGGGCCCCGGGTGGCCTCGGCGGTGGCGTCCGCAGCGTGGGCGGGGCCCCGGGTCACCTCGGCGGCGGCACCCGCAGCGGCGCGACCCGGGTGCCCGGGCGTCCGCGGCATGGGCGGGGCCCCGGGTCGCCTCGGCGGCGGCGCCCGCAACAGCACGCCCCAGGTGGGCTGCGTCCACGGCGCTGGCGGGCCCTGGGTCGCCTCGGCGGCGGCGCCCCGGGTCGCTGGCGGCAGCCCCGGGCTGCCAGCAGGGGCGGCGGCTGCTTTTACCTCAGGCCCGCTGTAATGCCTCTGCGGTGTCCGTAGACAAGTTCTGTGTGGGGAGCAGGCCCCCTGGGAGAGATCTGGAGTCTTTCTGTGTCCTCTTCTGCAGAGGTCTCACAGACCACGCTGCCCGGTCGCCATCTTGGCCCCCCTCCTCCGCCAGTTCTTTTTCAATTAACCTTTCAAGTTAAGGCAATCCCCTGGGCTGATTAAATATCTCCCACTAGCCAAGTGGCAAAGAAGGCTGTTTATTGCTTTTAAGTCACCAAGTTGTACCTGTTTGCTTTAAAACATGGCAAAAGCTAACTGACACAGTTCATAAAAGTTAACTCAGTCTGACTTAGTGGCTCATACCTGTAATCCCAGAAGTTTGGAGGCCAAGGCAGGAGGATCACTTGAGACTGGAAGTTCAAGATCAGCCTGGGCAACATAGTGAGACCTTGTCTCTACAAAAAAATAATTAATAAATAATTAAATTAGCCTTGTGTGGTGAACAGTCCCATCTGTTCAAGAAGCTGACGTAGAAGGATCGCCTGAGCCCAGGAGGTCAATGCTGCAGTAAGTCATGACTGTGGCACTGCACTCAAGCCTGGGAGACACAGTAAGACTCTGACCAACAAAAAAAAAGGAAAAAAAGACTGTTCATTAAATACAAAACAACCAAGTAGCTGGAGCTGAGCACTGGGAAGCTGTCTGGTAAGTCAGATGGGTGACCAAAAGGATCACAACTTCAGAGGGACTATATGGGGATACCAGAGTGTGGCTCTATCTCCACAAGACTCTTCTTGGAAGTTGCCTAGATTTGGAAAATATTTAAAAGGAGTTAAATTTTCATACTATTATTTATTTATTTATTTTTGAAAATCAGTGCTTAAACATAAAGGGAGAAAAAGGTAAACATCTAATTTAACCAAGATGCGATGTGACATTTTTCTTTATTTAGAAAAGAAATTACTTTTGTTAATTTTTTTGTTTGTTTTGGTTTTTCCTTTCCTAACCCAAAGCATAATAGAAAACAAAATAATTGAAAATGAACTTTACATAGTCTCTTTAGTCATCTATAAAAAAGGGAAAGAGATAATGATAAAAGGAAAGAATGCCTCAATTATGTGAATAACACCGAGCAGAAGACTCCAGTCTAGACAGAAAGCTCAAGGCTCTGCCTTGGCAGTGCAACAAAGGAAACACAAACTGGACAGAAAGGGGAGGATACTCTGGATTTAAAGGAATGCTTAAGTCCTTCACAAATGTATGTTCCTTCTGCCATTTTAGAAAACCTTGACTTCTAAGCACAAATATAAAAACGTTGTCTATTGAGTCAGTAACTAATATTAGAGGCAAAAATTATGCTCATATATGTAGAATTCCTACACATATCCTCCTTCTAGGCATTGAGAATGCTCTCAGAAATAAACGATATCTGACAAAAGAGTCCTAGTAATAACAAAGTAGCCCAGAAATATACAGCTGGTTAATTCACAATTTGCTGTTTAACCATTAAAAATCATCGTAGTAAACTACTCTATTCACACAAACTACCCAATTTAAAATGGGCAAAAGACTTGGATAGACATCTCTGAAGAAGAGGTATAAATGAACAATAAGCACACAAAAAATTATACATCACTTATCATTAAGTAAATGCAACTACAAACCACAATACGATACGATTTCTATTAGGATGACTATTATCAAAGGATAGACAATAACAAATATTGGCAAGCATGAGTAATAACTGAGACCCTTATGCATTGTTGGTGGGCATTAAAATAGTACAACCTCTATGGCAAACAGTTTAACGGTTTCTCAAAAAGTTAAATATTGAGTTATCATGTGGTCTAGCAACTTCACTTGTAGGTATACACCAAAATTAATAATACTAATGATAATAACAACAATGACAACAACAACATAGGGATTCAGACTTACCAGTGTGCATAATAGCATTGCTCAAAGTAGCCAAAAGATGGAAGGAACTCAAATGTCCATCAATAGATGCCTGGGTGAACAAAATGTGTTATATACATACAATTAATACTATTTAGCATTTTACGAAATGAAATTCTGATACATGACACAAAATGATGAAACTTGAAAGCATTATGCTAATGAGTAAGTCAGGCAAGAAAGAAAAATATTGTAGTATTTTACTTACATGAAGTATTTAGAATAGGCAAATATATAGCAACCAAAAATGGAATAGTGGTTATCAGGGGATAAGGGAGAAGGGAATGGGGGGGTTCTTGTTTAATGGATGCAGAGTTCCTTTTGGACATGATGAGAAAGTTCTGGAAATGGATAGTGGTGGTTGGTTAAACAACATTGTGAATGGAATAGTGTCACTGAATTGTATATGTAAAATGGCTAAAATGCTAAATTTATGTATATTTTACCATAATAAAAATATAAAATATAATCATATCAATCTATATTCAATGACATGGAGATATCTTTCTTTTATTTATATTAACTGAAAAGGGTCACAAGATAATATTATTGTCTGATAGCAAGAAAGGAGCCACCAACACACAGAGAGGGTCAAATTGTGAGTCCTTTATTTGGGCAAGTGACTGAGAGAAGACTAGTCTTCTAAAGAACTCTCGGCCCTGAACAGAGTGAGTAGAGGTTATATAAAGGCAAAAAATACATAAGCTGCACAGTTTGATTAATATTTCTTAACATTTGATTATGAAGGGGTACAGATAGTTACAGAATTTGCACAACTATGGAGTTTCCAAGCACCGAGGGGAACAGGAAGGTGGGTGTGCGGTGTGATTACAGGAAGGTTACATAAGGGGATTATGTCTAGATTAACATGGAAGATCTGTTACAACATGAAGTTACTTATGTCAAGCAGGCGATTACAGGTTATTATAGGTTTTTCAGATAAGATATTTCATATTTCACTATGATATTTAATTTTATGAAAAACAAACTGCAGTAAGAAAAAAAATGAAATTACTACAGCAGATTCTACCTTCAAAGATGGCCAACCCAATGCAGTATCCCATCTCATATTCTGTGGCATTATGTTCATTCCTCTTGAATCTTAGCGGTGCTGGGACTATGATTGAATTGACATTGTGACTTCCAAAGCTAAGGCAAAAATGCAATACAGAGCATAACACAACAATTCTCATGGACAAGATCCATCAATAAATGATATATTTAGAAGGCAAAATTGTACAGTATATTTGCTCAGCCTCACAGTATCTTTCCTAAATCATTGATTATTCATAAAGGACAATTATAACTTTACAGTGTAAAAACCCGGCAAATACCACCAAAACCAAGGAATCAAAGTTTACTTCACCAATAATAAGACATACCAGCATCATCAACTTCTTGGTATGGTACACTGAAAAAGAACACCTGTGTGTTCTTTCCCAGTAATATATAACCTAACTCTAATAATGAGAAAATATAGACTAGATCAATTAATTTGTGGAGCATTCTACAATATAACCGAACAGACTTTGTTTAAAAGCATCAAGGTCATGAAACTTAAAGAGAAACTAAGCTTTCAATGATTGTAGAAAACTAATGAGACATGAAAAAGGCAATGTAGTATGCTGAATTGGATCCAAGAAGAGTAAGAAAAGGAGCATGAGTAGAAAAACATATGGAATCTGAATAAAGTCGGATGTTTAGTTAACAGTATTGCATCAATATTTGCTTCCTAATTTTGATAATTGCACTATAAGTGTATAAATTATTAACATTGGGGCAACTAGATAAAGCATATTTAGAAAGTCTCTGTACTAGCTATGCAACTGTCTTATACACCTAAAATAATTTCAAAATACAAATTTTTGAAAAGGCCAATACAGTTTCTTCCCAGCCTTGTTGAGGTGTTTGCTTTTTGAGAACACATGCATCATGCTATAAAAAGTCAAACAGCCCCATAGAAAGGATGCATGTAGTTTTTCCAGCCACAGTTCCAACTGAGGATGCAGAGACAAGTCAGACATGTGGGTAAGTAAATCTTCCTAGGATTCCAGCTTCCAGCAGTCAAAACATACAACTGATGTCAGCGGGGCAAAGATAAACTAAACCCACCACCCCTACCCAGATTCTAGACTTATAAGCAAAATAAATGTTGTGATTGTCTTAAGTTGCCAGTGGTTTGTGGCAATAAAAAAAAGGGAGCAGACACAAGAAGATGTTAGGTTTAGTTTATCTGGTAACTTTTATTTTTCTTGCTTATATTTTTTGTTATTATGACATGGATGTAAATGTAATTAAATTAAAACATTGGAAGAAACTGCTTTTACAGACGCAGCTTTGTACTATCATTACCTTTCCAAATGGTACAAATAATTTGCCAGGCTAAGACATGCATAGATAAGTAGGGAAAAAGCAAAAGCTTTAAGCAATAGGTTAGAATTAAAATTAAAATGCTACTTATATTTGAAAAAAAAAAATAAATTATTTCTTATTGTGTTCTCTGAGCTGGTATATACTACCACATTATGTGTAAATTAAGATTACAGAGGGAAATATGTGAAATAACTGCAATTAATGCATTTCAGTAGCTGTTGGTTATTTTGACTCTCACCACAAAACCAAATTAGCAGAAAGACTACATCTTAGATCGTATGATTTATCACTCATTAAATCCACCTTTTATTTATTTATTTATTTATTCTCTTCTTACCTTTGAAATCATAACCAAAGTACTCTATTAGATTATTTTCCACTCATTATACAAGAGTCTGTAAGTAGCCAGCATAAATAAAACAATAGTATAAGTTAAAGAGAAACCAATATTAATGTGACAGGGAGCTCATATTCTCATTAGATTTGAGCATATTGGAAAAATAAATAGCATGTTAAGGATTGACAAAATTATGTTACAGAGTCAATCAATATTAATGTGGTATTTTTATTAGTGAAGAATTAGTATAAACTGTGCTGACTTGATTTTTAAAAACCCAAACATTCAAGGAAATCGTGGAATCAATGGTGGGAAGCAGATGGACCATTTAATTTATTTCTCAATTACAGCTGACACATTAGTTACAGAAATTTTGATGTCATCTTTTTTATGGTTCATTTTACAGCTGTGTTTATTGTTGTAATAAATAAATACATTATATCTTCTTATTAGAACAAAAATGGAATTTTTTTATAACAAAACACTCATGTTTTCATATGGCATACAAATATGCCCAATGAAACACCTATAAGGAAAAATGTTCACCAGACCCAAGGGTTAGGCTTGTTTGTGGTTAAAGCCAAAGACAACAAAATACAAAGAAAATGGTGTTTCTTTGCCTTTTTAAAAGGTTTATTTATACTTAAGAAGATTTATGTCTCACATAGTATTTCTAATAATATAGACAAAGTTATAAATCTATGTGTATGTTTCCCAGCAACAAATTAGTATTGCAAGCTACCATCTGGGACACAGTCAGATAACGAAGATATTATCTCCATTTCAGACTTTTCCTATGACTGGCAGTGTCTAACAGGTGAAGTAGAAGTATCAACACCAACTTGATATTTTGAAGCTCAGCACCTTGGATTAGGAGAATGGAGTCTTTATTTTCAAATAAACAGCTGTTTTTTTTTTTTTTTCTCAGAGAGTCCTTATTATAGCAAGATTGGATAGCTACTGGGTGAATTGGATAGATAGTATATACCTATTGAGCACCTACATTTTATCTAGTACTTTGTTAGGAACTCGTGTGATTTACTAGTGTCTCATGTAGCAGAGATTTATAGAACTAGAAGTGAAAATTAGGAGATATACTCTTTTGTTATTTGACTAGGTTATTCTAACATGTGACTATGACATTCTACTCATTTATTATTTTTCTTGGCTATTGCTGCCATGATTAACTGTCCATATGTATGTCATTTTGTCTGTAATTTTGTTTTTAAGAAATTCTAGGTAAACTCAATTTTAGCAACTATTAGGGATTTGAACTTGAAATCAGACATATATAAAAAAATAACTTTGAATGTGATGAACAATGTAATAAAAACTACAAAGAGGAGGGCCTGAATTTTTATGCATGTATATAATAGGCAGATATAATGTTCTGTGAATACAGACACACAGTTTGATAGAAGTAAGATCTAGTATTTGATAGATCAGTGGGTGATTATAGTTTATAATAATCTATTGCATATCACGAAATAGCTAGATGAGAATAATTCAAATTCTAGCACAGTGATAATACAACCATTTAAGGTGACGAATAACCCAAGTACACTGAATTGGACCTTTACAAATTATATTAAATTATTACATGCTCCCTGAAAATATGTTCATCTATTATACATTTAAAAAATTAAATGAAAACAAATAATATATTAGGCAATGAGGGATGATGAAAGAAAAGAGAGAGAAGGGAGTTCAGTCTTAAAAAATACTGTGTACAAAGACATGTGTAAGTCTGAGCATGGTAGCAAGCAGAAACTTAAGCCAACAAAGGTGAAGACTGAAAGATGCCTGAAATAATTCTGGACATGTGAGTGGGGTTGCTGGAGCACAAAATGAAGTAATGTATATAACAAACTTCATAGAGAATATTTTAGTAGTGGTTGCTCATGATTATTATTTCTATTATTGATTGAAATGTATATAATATCTATTCATAAAAGTCTATTAAATAACACTTTTTTAAATAAAAGAAATTTAAAGAAGGAGAGAGCAAGCAATTTAGGTCTAACATAGAGCAGCTTGGGATCTTCTCAGTGAGATTTTCTGTGGTTCTGAACAATTCTTACCCAATATTTTATTAATTCTTGAAGATTGTTTGATTCTAGAACAAGGTGAACCTTTCTAGTCAGCTCTGTACAGAAAAAGGTTGGACCAGTCACCCTTGTCTTAATATAAAAAATGACTCATTTCTAAATAATCTATATCCAAAGTCCTTGGTTCTTTGAGAAACAAAGTTTGTTAAATTCCAATTTCATTGAACTGAGTCAAGAATATAAATATATGATCTCATGATAAATGATCAGAATTATTTCTGAAAAGGGTTTTATTTTACAATTTTTCTTCTGGACATTTCAGCCTTTTTAAAGTACATATTTTTTCATTGCATTGGGCCTCTAGGTTAGCGATTATCAAGTGCAATACCTCTGCAAAAATGAACATTACTGTGAGTTAAAGCAAAATCCAATTAGTTTCTGAATCTGTATGCTAGGTGTACAGGCTGAATAATTTTGCATAAAAAAATGGAATGTAATGTCAACAGAATAAAAATAAAAAGACAGCGTTCAAGTCTGTAATTGGAGAACAGTGAACTAGAGAATTTAGAAGGATATTGTTCATAAATCAGTGGCTGAGAAAGGAAAGTTAGAAGACTCCTTAATTTTTATCAAAACTGCCTACAAAAATGTTACTAAGCTTCTGGTTATGGTGCCTGATTCTGATTCTTATTTTACTTGTGTTATATTTGGTAGTGAAACATCTCACTTTAACACAGACAGTTCTCTAAATACAACTTTGGCTTGCAATGTGTATGCAAATGTTTGACTAAATTATTCCGCCAGCAAATCCAACATTACTCAGAATGAGTAGGAGCACTCCTGAAAGAAAAGAGGAAAACAGAATCATTGACTTGCACCCTGTAAAATCAACATGATCAAGATTCATAAACCACTTATCAATAAAAAGGCAGGTGGACGGGAGACATTTGTTATTGTGAAGAGTTAGGCACCAGGGGTACTCTTTGAGTTATTCTAGGTCTTTATTTCTGCAGCCACCACCTCTTGTAATCTCCACATTCTTATCCAAGCCATTTTCTGACAATATTTCTTGGTGCTTAATGACATTTTTCAACTATCATGTTACAAAGAGGGAACTGCTGTATCTGTCTTTTTTGCTCCTGTATCTGTCTTTTGCTTCCCATATGAAAAGAGGTACCTATAGAAACCTAGAAGAAACTTAGCTTATTCTTAGTTTAGTCTTTTTTGCCTTGGCATAGTCATTAGAAAGCATTCAGACATGTTACTACAGGCCAAGTGGCAGCCTATCCCACCCTCTCAGCAAATCTCCCTCAGATGCAAGACCAGGACAGCTCAACCTTTTAATTCATGGTTTAGCATAATAATCTATAGTAAACTTTTAGGTTCCTTGTCAAGGCAGAAGTCAGACTCATAGAAATGATAATGAGACCACCCTGGGTCAAGGAGTTTGAGGATTGCAATGTCTAACAAGTATCTCGCAGGAAAAACCCCTCTGGGCCCAAATCCCCAAGTTAACTTAATCAGCCCTTTGTGACCCACATGCACAGATGAACCCCACAATGGCAGCCATCATGTGACTAACCCACCCATCTGCCTGCTGTTCATCACCTGACATCAGTACCTGCTCTTGCCTACCCCTTTGTGATGACATGTGGCAGACCACTACCCAATCACCTTAATGATCATTCCCCATCAAGGGGAATGGTGGTTAAAGGAACTCATCCACAAGCAGCCATTGGCCATTGCCTTGCTGGACTTTGGTGTGGCTATGTGCTCCTTGAGCTATGGCCGTTGCCATACTTCCTGGCTTTGGCCTCCTGTCCTATCTTGGGGAGGTGAATCTTCTCTTTCTCTCTCTCTCTCTCTCATTAATTTACTTTAAACTATATTTTCTAATCTTACTTCTTTGCAATTCTTTGCATCCTTTGTGTGGCATTGGATCCCACCCCAGACACCCATAACCGCAGCAGGCCTGACCTAACATTCTAAAGGCCTAGCTGGGAGAGTGTAACCCCAACATATTTTGGAGTCCCAGTGAGATGACCTTAACATTTTTGGAGGTCACACCAAGATCTGCCACTGTCTCTCTTTCTCTCTCCTCTCTAAAAGCCCTTAGATAAACCCATTCCATGGCCCTTTGAGGTCATGCTTGCCTCTGAGTGTCAGCCCCCTTTCCAATCTGTGAAAGGTGAATAATAAACTTTACTTCTTTTGACTTTCTTACTTGGTTGCAATCTTGCATTATCGCCACTGCCCCAGCACTTGTTCTGGCCCACCTTGCCCCAGCTGACCTTTTCGTGGAAATCCTCTACATGACGCTTTTCTCACTCACCACTCTTCAAATCTGTGTCACCCTGTGAACTGTGCTGGAACTTGGTGGCAACTGATGGCTCTGGCCTGGGCAGCTCCCCAGAGTATCTGAAAGTCTCAGGGAAAGGCCACAGACCACTAGGGCCCATTAGGGTGGAAGACTAAGGTCTATTCTCTGCCTTGACCTGTAGCTGAACTCTCTGAGACTCTCCGTGGACCAAACTAGATCTTGGTAGGCAACTGTCTTTTCACCAGGGTGACTCCCTGGAAAGGCAAGAAGGCCCCCGAAGGAAGGCCCTGGACCACCAGCACCCGACTGGGTATGAGGTGAGAAACTCAGCCCTTATCTTTCACTAACTAATCTCTGTTCTTTCTTTGCCTAAAGATGAGCTACATCGAGTGGAGCCCCACATCGCCTCAGCCTCCTTTCTCTGTAAATAGCACTACCTTCGGTGAGTCTCATTGTTTATCTGGTTGGGAGGAGGGTCCTGAAAGTCACTCTAAGAGGTCACACTCTTCCTTTCCTTTTGTCTTTGGAAATGCTGAGATCTGGAACCCTCTGCGGCAAGTTGGAATAACCTTGGCACTGGCAGCTACACTGTTGTCTCCAGTGGGTTGAGGAGACAGAGGACGATCTCTCTCACTCATTCTCATGTCCACACAGGCTGATTCCAACAACCCTCTGCTCGGGATGCTGGGTGAGTGCATGGATGGTTGCTGATTCCACCCTATGCAGGGCATAGGCTCTGGATGGTCTGATTGCACCCTCCTTCATCTGCAACACTGAACTTAGGCTGTGGATAGACTTTCTCCCTCTTGGATCTCTAGATGCAGTTCTTAGGACACTCTCCCTCTCTTTCCTCTCTAGGATCCTATAATGTGAAATACTCAGTCATAACAAAAGGCTCACCACTGGCATGTCTTTTCATTCTAAAATGTCTCAGAGCCTCTCACTAAAGGGGAGCAACTGCCTTAATTACCTCCTGAATACTGCCTAGGCAACTAGGAAGTGTGCTCAAGGCAAGTGTATGACCTCTGGTACTCTCCTTCAGTTTGGCCTCTATTGCCACCACAAGGGTAAATGATCTGAGTTTTGCAAAATGGCACTGCCTGGAAGCCTTGATCTTCTATGACACTCCCATGGTCTTTTGTTGATTACTTTGACTTCTCCTGTCTCTGGTAATCTGCTTTTGCTACTCCACTCTCCATCAGTTTCCCTTCCTGCTCTTCTGGCCTCTGTCTTTATTCGCAAAGAAAGGGCCAGTGTCAAAGGCCAAGGCACCTGACCCCAACCTCCAGCCTTCTTGTCCCCCGATGACTGATAACCCCCTGGTGGCAGCCCTACTAAATGCAGCAAGTCGAACCACGTGTGCTACCTCCTCTCCCCCACCTTCTCCACCATGTGTACTTGGGAGGCCATTCAGGTTTCCACATGGCTTATCCAGTCTCTCCTCAGGGGGATGACTGGGACAAAAGGTCATTAGAGTTCATATTTTTTTTCTGTAATACATGTCTCTCAAGTTAAATCTAAACTGAGACTATCAACATTCCCAAACAAAAGTAAAGGGATCATGTGTTAATTTTAGTTAATCCTGCTAATGAAAAAAGTCAATTGTCATTTTAATATGATTTTTTCTTTTTTTTTTTTGAGTTGGAGTCTTATTCCGTCACCCAGGCTGGAGTGCAGTGGCACACTCACAGCCACCCCAGCATCAACATGCTGGGCTCCGACAATCCATCTGCCTCAGCCTTCCAAGTAGCTGGAACTACAGGTGGGTGCCACCACACCTGGCTAATTTTGATGTATTGTAGAGATGAAGTCTCATCAGGTTCCCCGGGGCTGGTCTAAAACCCACGGGCTCAGACAATCCACTTGCCTCAGCCTCCCAAAGTGCTGGAATTATAAGCTAAGTCACTAAGCCTGACCTTTAATCTGCTTTTCAAACCAAACTTGCAAGTGCTCCAGTAAAATCTCAATTCCAGTTTTACCATTTGCTAAAATAACAGTGCTAAATAACACCAGTGTTTTTTACATCAGGCTCACTAAGGTTGTAATTATTTAAAAAATGTTGTCATTTATTTATTATAAAGATGTGGGGTACAATTCAGGTTAAGTATACAAACAAGGTACTTTTACTAAGCCTAGTACTTCTCCTGCCAGATGTATAAAATACTGGGTACTCTGTGTGAACACTATAAGTTGAAACTGACCACTCTCGACTAATTGTCCACACTTTACAACAAAGATTGTAATTTAGTAATTTATAAGTATTTTTAATAAATTTGCCTGTTCATAATTATAAATAAGTAGGGACAAATTATTCCACATCTATGTGGTCTGTTCACTCTAAAGGGTTTTACATCAGACTGTTATAGAGAAATGGTCAAAAAGTTTCATGTATAACCTATTAAAAAGGAGCTTTTAAGATTGTTTTTTCCCAGCCAAAACATTAAAAAGCAGCAAAGTGCCAACATGGAGGGCAGCAGAACCAGAAAGTCAAAAAAAGCACCCCAATTGGCTAGTCACCATTAGTGACAAAATTCCAACTGTCCATCAGAGACCTGTTAAGAACTAACTTGGTAAGGGGATGGTGTCTTTTGCTTATGGGTACAGTCTGCAGGGGGCACTGAAAACACAGTTTCCCCCAAAAGGCCTAGACCTCTGGACATTGTCCACTGTGCAGAGCAAAAAGCCATTAGGAAGCAGGTGTACTCTCTTCTGAAAAGAGGAGAGAACACTTGGCTCACAAATGGTGGCCACTTACAGAGGCCTGGAAATCTGCTAAATTGCCTGGCACTGGCTCACCATCATCCCAACAAACCCTCCAGGTGAACATTAGGACACTGGAACCCAAATTAACTTCTTAATTAACACAGGTGCCAGCCTTTTGGTCCTGGCTATCCATGTTGAAATCATATAGCCTTATCTCAATCAAATGTTACTAAAGATTAATTTAAAGTATACAGGTAAAAAGTTATCTAAAAAGGTTAAAAAAAAAAAAAAGAACAACCAGAAAGCAAAGGAATAATGTAAAAAAAAAAATTGGTGCTATAAAGGTAAGAATCTTGTATGGTACCTTTTGTTCTATAATAGAATGACTGGTTATTTAAAGGAAGGAAAGTAATAGAACAAAAATAAAAAGTTTAAACATGTCAGAAATGGTATGAATAGGTCTAACATGGTATGTAAAATCTGCAAAAGAATTTTCTCTTTTAAACAACAGAGTGGGGGAGGAAGAGACAAAATTTAGTTAGCCCCCGTGGCTGTCTTTGTTACAAAATTAATATTTTTTTTTACTTTCAAAATCTGTGGACTATCACTTTAGCTAAATAAAGTAGATAAACTAATTTAGTAGTTATTTGCAATAACTACTGCAATCCTGTGTTATAACATTATGCTTTTAAAACTTTGAATACTTAAACTCTGCAAATTCTCAATTCAGTCTTTGTAGGGTGGGGTTAAAAAAAGAAAAACAAGCCTCAGGAAAGACACCTATCTCACACCCTCCTTTTGTACTGCCTGCAGACCAGGCACAAGGATTACTAATTCAATACATTATGAATAACAAAATAACCTGGGCTTCACCCTCTAGCATATCAATCATTGTGAAAGTATATCAGACCCATTATGGAAACAAAAGTAACCGTTTTCTCTTGCCAATATTAACTTGCTTTAAATTCTCAATTCAAGCTACAACCTAACTACATGTCTCTAATGTTTTCAATTTTTTTCTTCAGACTTTGTCAATGTAACTGTATCTCCTTGTTAAAGTCATTAGTAACGAAACTCTTTATGACCACATATACATTCTTATCACAAGCCAAAGAAGCTTGAAGACAAGCTGCTGGGACATCCATATATGGACTCAGGAAATCACCGGTACAAAAATAAAAGCTGCCTGGACTCCTGTAGTGGGTATCAAGCCCACTGGGGTAACTATAAACACATTTTACCAGACATTAAAACCTTGCTATGTTATAACAGTGACAATAATGGCCTTTATTATAGTAGTATTAATTCTAATAGTCAGTACTTTGGATACAAATACCAAAGATACTTAACAACTCCATGGGCTCCTGTCCTCTCATCCCCTCCTCTGGCTCTAGACAGGTAGGGACAACTCTATGCCCCATGTGCAGTAGGAAGTAGCTACAGAAGCCTGAACTTCATCCCTGTTTCCAGGTACAAATAAGAATATTTTAAAAATAGCAAGAGGTGAGAATGAAAGGTGGTACCTATAGAAACCTAGAAGTAACTTAGCTTATTCTTAGTTTAGTCTTTTAGCCTCAGCATAGCCATTAGAAAGTGTTTAGACATTCTACAGCAGGCCAAGTGGCAGCGTAACCCAGCCCCTCAGCAAATCTCCCTCAGATGCAAGACCAGGACAGCCCAACCTTTTAATTCATGGGTTAACATGATAATCTATAGTAAACTTTTAGGTTCCTTGTCAAGGTGTAAGGTCAAAGCCCTGGAAATGATAACAAGACCACCTTTGGTCAAGGAGTTTGAGGGTTGCAATGTCTAACAAGTATTTTGCAGGAAAAACTTCTCCAGGTCCAAACCCCCAAGTTAATCTAATCAACCCTTTGTGACCTACGTGACACAGATGGACTCCACGATGGCAGCAATCATGTGACTAACCCACCCATTTGCCTGCTGTCCATCACCATACCTGTGCTTGCCTGGCCCTTCGTGGTGATGACATGAAACAGACCACCACCCAATCACCTTAATGATCTTCCCCCATCAAGGGGAATGGTTAAGAAGACTCAATCACAAGCAGCCATTGGCCTTACTAGACTCTGGTGTGGCCATGTGCTCTTTGATCTACAGCTGTCACCATGTTTCCTGGTTTGGGCCCCCTCTCCCACCTTGGGGAGGTGAATCTTCTCTTTCTCTCTCTCTCACTAATTTACTTTAAATAAACTATATTTTCTAATCTAACTTCTGTGCAATTCTTTGCATCTTTCTTTTCCTTTTATCATTTCCTTTTTTTTTTTTTTTGAGTTGGAGTCTTACTCTGTCGCCCAGACTGGATTGCAGTGGCTGCTCCGGGCCATTGCAGCCTCGACCTGCTGGGCTCTGGCAATCCTTCTGCCTCAGCCTTCCAAGTAGCTGGAACTACAGGCGTGTGCTACCACACCCGGCTATCTTTGCATCTTTCATGTGGCATCACATCGCACCACACACACCCACACCCCCAGCAGGCCTGACCTAACATTCTGGAGGCCCCACCAGGAAATTATAACACTAACATAGTTTGGAGGCACCAGCGAGATGAATGTAACACCTTCATTGCTTAAAATTTGACCAGCAGACACTTTTCGAAATTATCTATTGGATATGATGCCAATTTACATTGTGCTGAAGAGTCTGGAACCTCACGAATACATAATTAGTTTTCATGCTATATATTTATATCTTGCTTATTCTTTTAGCAATATTTCATCAGTGTTGACTCTTCTGATGACTTCAACTCACAGCTATCATTCTTTTCTTATTTGTTAGAAAACAAACTACAGGCTTCATTTTTCAGACACATCTGGTATTGTGTTACATTATTATTATGTAATGGATATTATTGAATTTTCTTAGTTATATGTGGATTGTAATGAAACTTAATCTAATGAAATTAATGTAAATTTTAAAAATTCCATAAAGTCAAAGGGCTATGTCTGAAAAACAACTAAAATTTTTAAATTTTGATAGCCAAAATTTCATTTGTTTTTTAAAAAATTCATTTGTTTTTTTAAAAAGTAATGATTTATTTTAAAGATGAAGAGAAACAAAGTTCATGATTACATAACCAGCAATAAAACATATTCTTAGTCTTAATCTTTCTATTGTTAGTGTTTTATAATTTTATTGCCATCTTAATTCAAAGAATTGTTGGCTCATATAGATGCCTAGCAAAATTTTGTAATTCAATTGCAAAACATGCATGTACATTAAGTTCCACGGTTAAATTCTGTTTGCTGGGAATACAGAGATAAAACAAACACACCCCATTTTTTCTGTCATCAAAATGTTTGCAGTATGATGGAGTCATGTAGATAGACAAACCCTAATGTTTACATATAAAGTAAATAATGAGCAATAAAATATTGTATGGATTATAGATAAGGGTAGTGATTATCTCATCTACTCCAAAAGAATTAGTTAAAGCTTTACCAAAAACTTTACAGTTTTCTGAGATTTGAAGGATTAATAGAAGCTTGCCAGGTGAATAAGGATAACTGAACAAGTGTTTTGGAGAGAACAGTATGTACCAAATGCATGCAGTTGGAAATTTAATCTCACTATGTGCTATGAGAACAAAGTGAACATTGTTGTATGTTAAACTTAGTGTCCTGGTGGAGAAGTACTTTATAAGAGATTAGCGAATTAGGTTGGAACCAGAGGAAAGAACTTATACCTCAAGTCTAGTGATTAATTCTATACAATTCTATTATTCATACTATTTTTCACCAAAGTAGCTACAAAATCCATTAACAAAGGAGATGGGTTGTTATAAGAAGAGCTAATAATGATCATCTCAATTTCTAGGCCTTACGATAGGTATTTAATAATGTTTTAAAAAATTAAATTAATAAGAGTTTTCATACCACCTGTCTTCAAATTATATTACAAAGTTGTAGTAACTAAAATAGCACGGTACTTGTACAAGAACAGAAACATGGATCAATGGAACAGAGTAGAGACTCCAGAAAAAAACACACATATCTACAACAAATGGATTTTTAGCTAAACAGGCAAAGACATACACTGGGTAAAGGGTACCCTATTCAACAAATGGTGATGGGAAAATTGGATAACTACATGCAGAAAAATGAAAAAAAAAATCTGAAGCTGGTTGCCACAAACTTCTGTTGTTACGCACAAGTGAAATGGTCTTTTCAAAACTGTCACCTTTTTACAATACAGCTGAAAGTTACAGACATATCCAGGATGCCTCAGACACCACTCTGACCAGCATCCCATACTTTGTATTTTTAAATGAATTGTAAACTTGAAAAGACAGTCTTCCACAATGAGGTAATTTCACGTCAGTGGCAACCAAGATCAGAATTTGGAATAACATAAATTCACATCAGTGACAACAAAGAATAGAATTTGGAATGATGTACATTCACATCAGTGGTCATGAATGAGTTAATAAATGATGCCAGACTAATCACCCCTGAAATACCAGAACTTTGGGGATGCTGATGGGAGAGGATCACTTAAGGTCAGGAATTCTAGATTAGCCTGGGCAATACAGTGGGACCATGTCTACAAATAAAAAATAAAATAAAATAAAGTTTAAAAAGTTAAAAAATTAGCTAGGCATGGTATAGCCTGCAGTCCTTACTACTTGGGAGACTGAGGCTAGGGAACAGTTTGAGCCTAGGAATTGGAGGTTACAGTAAGCAATGAATTTGCAGTTGGGCAACAAAGCAAAGCCCTGTTCAAAATAAATAGATAATTACATAATTTCATAAAATATTTTGAAAACTCTTAAGACATTGCTATTCTTTTTTTCTATTTCAAAATTAGGAAATTTAGAAGCACAGAAGAAACAAAAACATATCAACAATGTTCTTCCCAAGAATCTAGGAAAACAGAAAATCAAGCACACACAAAAAAGGGACCTGGAAAGACAAGATGACCAAAACCCTACCTGCAGCAGAAGAATCCAGATCACCAAAGCAAAAGCCTAAATACAGGACACAGAAGACAAAAATATCACAGAAAAAAATCAATTCAATGAAACTAAAAGATGGCTATCTGAAAGAATAAACAAGGTTGATGGGCCCCAGCCAGATTGACCAAGAAAAAGAGATAAAAAGCCCAAATAAACACAATTAGAAACACAAAAGATCAAGTCATAACTGGCCCTGAAGAAATACAAATGATTATCAGAGACTACTATGCACAGTGATAGAAACAAACTTGGAAATCTAAGTGAAACAGGGGACTTTCTGACAACACACAGCCTCCCAAGATTGAAACGAGAAGAAATTGAGGCCCTAAATAGACCAATAGCAACCCAGGATATTGACTCCATCATCAGAAAACTATCTACAAAAAGAAAGTCTTGGACCAGACAGCTTTCTAGAAGAATTCCATGAAACATACGAGGAGCAGCCGATACCAATCCTATTGAACATATTGCAGGCAATCAAGAAAGACGGAACTCTCCCCAAAATAATTTATGAAGCTAAAATCACATTGATACCCAAACTGATTAAAGATCCAACAATGAAAGAGAGCTACAGGCCAAATTCCCTCATGAATATAGATGCAAGGATTCTCAATGAGATTCCAGTAAATTGAATCCAACAACACATCTCAATAATAACCCACTATGACCAAGTAGGCTTCAACCCTGGGATGCAGGACTGATTCAACATCTACAAGTTTGTAAATGCAATTAAATACATCAACAGATATAAAAACAAGAACCACATGATTGTCTTATTAGATGAAGAAAAAGCTTTTGATAAAATTCAGCATCTCTTCTTGATAAAAACCTTGAACACCTAGGCATAGAAGGCACATATCTCAAAATAGTAAGAGCCATCTATGATAAACCTACAACTAATCTAGTGTTAAATGGACAGAAATTGGGAGCTTTTCTCTGAAAACTGGAACAAGACAATGCTGCCCACTGTCACCCCTTTTGTTCAATATAGTACTGGAAGTCCTATTTAGAGAAATCAGACAACAGAAGGAAATCAGGGGTATCTAAATAGGAAAAGAGGAAGATAAGTTATCCTTCTTTGCTGAGAATATGACTCTATACCTTGAAAATCAAAGAGATTGTCAAAACCCTCCTTGCCCTGATAAATGATTTTAGCAAAGTCTCAAGTACAAAAAAAGTGCAAAAGACAGCTGTATTCTTTTACACCAATAAGAAACAGACAGAGAACCAAATAAAAATCACCATCCCATTCACAATACCTACAAAAAAAATGAAAAATATTGGCATCTTCATAACCGGAGAAGTGAAAGACATTTACAATGAAAACTACAAAACGCTGCTCAAAGAAATCAGACACAAACAAATGGAAAAATATTCCATGCAATTGGATTGGAAGAACAACATTGTTAAGATGCCCATCCTACCAAAGGCAATTTATAGATTTAACACAATACTCATTAAATTATCAACATCATTCTTCTTCTCAGACCTGGAAACAACAGTACAGAAATTCATATGGTGACATTAAAGACCATGAATAGTCAAAACAATCCTTAGCAAAAGAAACAAAGTGGGAAATATCACACTTTCAAACTTTAAACTCTACTATAATGCTACAAACATCAAAACACCCCAGTACTAGTAAAGGAACAGGCTTAGAGACCAATGGAACAGAATAGAGATTCTAGAAGCAAAACCTCATTTATTTAATCAATTCATCTTCCAGAGAGCCTGCAGCAACAACCACTGGGGAGAGGAGAACCTGTTTAGTAGATGGTGCTGGGAACGGTGTCTGACCACATGCAAGAGATTGAAACAGGACCCCTACCTGTCACCATACACAAAAACCAACTCTAAATGGATCAAATAATTAAACGTAAAACTTCACCTTATAAGAATCATAGAAAATGCAGGAGACATTCTTACAGAAATTGGAATCGACAACCAATTCCTGATCAAAACCCCAGATTCCATGCCAGGTGAGTTAAGATAGACAAGCGGCACATCATCAAACTGAAAAGCTTCTGCAAAGCAAAAGAAACCATCAAGAGAGCAGGGAAGCTGCCCACAGAATGGAAAAAAAATATTTGCCAACTGTATATCTGACAAAAGTCTAACACCTAGAATCCACAAGGAACACAAATGTGCTGAAAGGAAAAAAAAAACAAACAACCCTATTAAAAAGTGGGCAAAAGATATGAATAGACATGTGAAGAAGACATATAAGCATCCAATAGATACATGAAAAAAATGCTCAGCCTCACTAAACATCAAAGAAATGCAAATTAAAACCACACTGAGATGCCTCCTAACTCCAGTCAGGATGGCCATCATCAGTAACTCAAAAGACAACAGATGTTGTAAAGTGTAAGCTAGTACAACCTCTATGGAAAACAGTGTGGCAATTCCTAAAAGATCTAAAAACTGAACTTCCATATGACCCAGCAATCCCCATTCTGGAAAAATACCCAGAGGAATGCAAATCACTCTATGAAAAGGATGCCTGCACACGCATGTTTATTGCAGCTTTATTCACACTAGCAAAAACATGGAACCAACCGTGCTGCCCATAGAAAGTGGACTGGTTAAAAAAAATGTGGTACATATACACAATGGAATATTACACAGTCATAAAGAAGGACAAACTGATGGACTTCACAGCAACCTGGATGGATTTTAGAGTCTATAATACTCAGTGATCTATCACAGAAACAAAATCTGAGTACTACATGTACTTACTAATAACATTTATCATAGGACTTTAAGAAAGGGATGGGAAATATTGGGACACTGCTGGGGTAGGGGGGCACAAACATCAATAAGAGTACCTAATTTCAAACCAGGTGAAGTGGGGACTAAATGAAGGCCCAAACTTTACCTGTATGATTACCAACATGTACTTAACCTTGAATTACACCCCACATTTTTAAAATAAAATAGTTTTGTAAAATTTAGACCTAACAGGCTAAGGAACATGTTAAAAGTGACATACACAGCATATATTAAACTGACTATTTGAAATCCATGTGGGATAACTACTGAACCTAAACTTTATCACGTCGGCAAACCATCAGGGCTAGGCCAGATACACTCTGGCAGATTTGCAGTCAGAGGTACTGAGTATAAACCCAGATTTTCGACTTACTCATGTGACCTCTGGGCAGACTCTTAAAGGAGGTGCAGCTTTGTTATCCGAAACTTGAAAAAATATCATTTATTTGTGAGAATTAAATAAGCTGTTGTGCAAAAGAGTGTTTTGCACATTAACAAAATGTAGGTAAATTTCACTTAGTTCTCTCTTACAGCTATACCAGAGGTCATAAAACAACTGTTTGTGTATCTTACATGAGGCTAGGTTGCAGCAGATACATTTGTTTATTCATATCATACAAGTACATAATCCTGTTAACAACATTATAAATGTGTTTATTTCCAGCACTTTGAGTAGGTGGTCAGATCTATACATTTGTAAGAATCACATAATGTACCAAGAAAATGTGCAAAGAGGCCATCAATTGTATAGAAACACACAACTGAGAGACAGACATATAGTATTCATTACGTATTTTTTGTATCTGAAAAAAATTCATATTAAAATACTTATTAAAAAACATTCATATTAAATTCATATTAAAAAACATATTAAAATACTTTTAGACTGAATATAATTATATTTCATATTTCTTTGGAGTTTCCTCTTCTAGGGATTTCTTACAGAGGTTCCCTCTTGAATTCTGATCTTCTCTGAATGTTGTGATTGAAGTCAATATTTTGTGGCTTATCGTCAGGTTTTTCTCTGTTTCATGTGTGATTAAAATTTGTCTTCTGAAACCCAGTCCACAGAAAGAGGTCTTATGTCTCACATTCTTTCAATTTCTTGGTGTGAAACATACCACACCATGCAAAATACCAAAATATCCACAAAGGTAAGGAAGTTATGTGCCTTTCGTTCATGTGTCTCCAGTGCCAGGCACTGTGTTATGTATAGAAGACACAGGGTAACAGTGGACCATTTGGCTTAATTGGCTTGATTGACTTGTGGAACTAGGATTTTTCAAGCTCTCATAATGAAGGAAGAGTTTCTCCTTGCTGAAGACTATCATCTCTCAAGTTTAAGGTTAAACACCATTTTATTTGAGATAAGATAAAGGGTAAAATATAGGTCAGTCTAGAGTCTGCAACATAAAAATAGTATTATCAATAATGTATTAAGTTTTTATTATGTGTATGAACTATTCTAAATTACATATGTGTAATATTACCTTTGATCCAAAGAAACAGGCAATTATTACCCTTTTTATTTCATTGATAAGATAAATATTTCACAGAGTATATCTTGCCAAAGGCATAAAGCCAGAATTTTTATTTAGGTCCTACCCATATTCCCATGTTGTGTCCCAGTCAAAAGATCACAATTCAACAGTGTCTGCAAGTTTTCTTTCAAAATATGAGACCCTCAACCTTGGGAGGACAAGTAAAGACTGGTTTTCATTCCCCTGAATTTGTTTGAATACTGTTGTATGTTTATACAATTCACATCTTGTTCTTTTAGAGGCATGGGGATCAAGTAGTATGTTGTTAAATAAACCAGAGTCTCTTTTCAGCCTTTAATATTTGTATTACTTTGTGAAATTTATTTAACCTCTTGAAATAAGTTTCCTGTTTTTTTGTTTTTTGTTTTAAGGGTAAAATGTATCCATTCCCTAAGATATATATGCATTTACCTGTTTGATGGAAAAAAAAAACCTGAAAAGTGCTTATTACAGAGCTCTGCAAAAAGGAAGCATTCAGTCCATGTATATTGTTGTTATTGTTTTTTATTTATTATTAGCCTCACCATCAGTGCTGTTATTGCTATTATTAACAGTACATTCTTGGAGTTCCTAACATGACATACATTAAGAGCCCTGGGAAGATTTAGCTGTGGATTCTAAATAATTTAGAAACAACAGTGTCCTCCATATTTGACTTATCCTCCTAATACACAGGCTGCTAAGCCAAAATTCTGCGATTATAGTTTCTACATTTTCTAAAACACAAAACGGAATTTTTGATCCGACAGGATTTCTTTCTGGTTGTAAAATTATCTGTATATGAAAATTTGTCAACCATTAGAAGTGGACATTTTATTGGGATTTTCATTGCACCAGCCTAACTGAAAATAAAGAAATTACATATAATGAGATGTCTTTTGGAAAATCCTGTATGCTCAGTGGCATACTGACTTCAAAGGAGACACTTGTCTTTGTACTCAACGGAGAAACATTCCTCTCCCAGACTCAGAAAATTTCCTCTCTCCTCTGCCTTTGCATTGTTTTTTTTTGTTTAGTGCATACTTCATTAACAAACAGAATTTTCCCCTTTATTTTCTTTCTATATTGATGATTCCAAATTTTTTTCATTTTATTGATCTTTGAGTAATTTCTATACCCAGGACCATATTTCCCTAATATCGCTTCCCCATTCTGAATCATGCTATGATGGCTTAAAAGTGTGATGCTTAAAAAAGCAACTATAACCAGCGACTCTGCACTTTTTGAAGGTGTAGTTGTTTTTACATTACTAAAGAATAATTTGAAGATCCAAGGGCTTTTCTGGTGTTATGTAAGAATTAATAGACCTCTAGAATATAACAGCCCTCAGCTCAAAATTTGGTTCAACCTGAAGGAAGTAACTAAATCTTACTATTTATAAATATTTTAATGTGTACTATTTTATAGGTCATATCACAATATCTGTACATGCTAAGCACTCAAAATTTTGTCATGAGTATCTTTCTGTGTATAGCTAAATAGAAGTATGTTGTATTCATTTTTTACACTGGTACTATATGCCGTTGTATGGACATATCATAATTCATTTTTGATGAATGCCTAGCTTATAGTCCTTTGTGTTTCACTGGAAATATTGATATAAACATATTTATGCTTATGTTTGTCTAGAAATATGTTTGGACTAAAACTTTTGGTCAAAGAAAACTTACTTTTTTCAAGTTTCTTATTGATCATTACTAAAGTGTAGCAGGAAAGTGTTCAATGACCTACATCTGTTTAAAAATATTTAAAATATGTAAGAAAATGACTCAGTTTAAATCACCCTGATAGAAAAGGTGGATTGATACAGCTAATAGCAATTGATTCAAGCCTGATGGTAGTGCTTTCTCTTATGTTACAGAATGTGAAACTGGCCACATAAGGCTCCTGGTCACTGTCT
>CAUYQG010099488.1:0-44731 GCA_963574415.1 Tarsius wallacei
AGCCTGCAGGCTGAAGGACACTCCTGCCCTCTGTGCAGGTGGACACATCTGCCTGCCCAGTTTCCATTAGGGAACACTTCTGAGGACAGGCAGCCCACGGTTCCCACAAAGGCAATGTTATTTCCTGACCTTCCACGACAAGGCTGCAGACCTTCTTTGAGCCTCTTTCAGGACACTTGGCCGTGGACTGGGGCTTTGTATGGTCCTCTGTGACTTCCTTTCTACTTGAGCCTCGCAAGGAAAGGGACTCTGCCACTTGCTCCTAACCCAGGTGCCCAGGTGCCTCCCTCAATTAAGGCCCTAAGGTGCCCAGCCTGGACTTGGAGTAGCCGAGCTCAGCTGGAAGTCCCTGCTCCCGGCTCCCCTGGAGCCCCTCCCCGCCCCATCCTCCCTCTAGTCCCCCCAAAGAAAGAAGCCGGTCCCACTTTGGAAAAGGTTTATTGTGCGAACCCGAGCGCCGGGAAGGGGGGCAGCGGCGGGAGCCTCACTGGGCGTTCAGCGTCTTGCTGGCCTCTTCGAGGGCGCTCAGGAGGCTGACCCTGAAGCTCTCCAGCACGGGCATGAGGCCCTGGCGCAGGTCGTCGAACGCGGGCTTGGCCTTCTCCCTGAGCGCGCTCAGCTGCTCGCTGGCCTTGGCGTGGTAATCGGCCAGGCTGGCGCCGCCACCCTCCTTGAGCGCCTCGAGGCGTGCGGCCAGGCGCTGGCGCAGCTCCTCGCTGTAGGGCGCCAGCTGGGTGCGCAGCGAGTCCACGTGGGTGCGCGCGCGGTCGCGCAGCTCCTCGCCCAGCGGGCTCAGCTTCTCTTGCAGCTCCTGCAGCTTCTGGCGCGCGCCTTCGCGGAGCTCCGTGCCCAGCGGCTCCACCTTCTGGCGGTAGAGCTCCACCTCCTCCTGCCACTTCTTCTGGAACTCGTCCAGGTAGGGCTGCACCTTCGTCTTCATCTCCTCCAAGTCCTTGTGCATCTCCTGCCTCAGCACTTCCGTCTCCTTCTCCAGGTTGTCCCAGAACTCCTGGGTCACCGGGCCCAGCTGTTCGCGCAGCTTGCTAAAACTGGTGGTCAGGCTGTCCCAGTTGTCCAGGAGCTTCAGGCTGGATAGGGAGAGAGCAGGGCTGAGGCTAGCCTCCCAGGCCCCGCTGGCCTTCCCCCAGGCGACAGGCCTAGCGCCCCGGCTGACCCGGGGTGATGCCTAGGCATCGTCTGTCCTCAGATGTGCAGCAGCTGTGGACCTAGATTTTCCCGCACACTCTCTCACCCAGGACCCCGGCCCCACCATCGCCATGGCCCACTGTGCAGACAGATTAGGCATAGAGAGGAGCTAGAGGGAGACAAAGTCAGTGTTGGTGGCCGGTTGGGTCTGCCCCAAAGTGGGCCCTTGAAGGACCTCGCCTCTATGCTTCCAGCCCATTCTCCCCTCTGCAGACAGCCATCCCTCTTGCTAGACAGGAGCAGAGGAGGTGGCTAAGCAGGAGAGGTGCCCACTGCACTCGGGGGCAGAATGAGGTGCCGAAATGACAAAACGGGCAGCACTGGTCTGTCCCTTGCAGGGGGCATGGCCTGTGATCCTGCTCGGGGATCCCATTCCTGTTTCTCCATCCAGACCGTCTGTGGGGCCCAGTTCGTCAAATCGTAGGTGAGGATTCAGCCAGTCTGGCTCCAACATCTCCCCACATGCCCCTCTGCCCCCTAGAACCCGCAGCTCCTCCCCCTGCCCAGACCCCAGGCTGGATCCTTACTTGAGCTGTTTTCCCAAGGCGGAGGCTTCAAACTGGGACACATAGTCTCTGCCACTGTCTTTGACTGCGTCCACGTACACGGTGGCTAAATCCTTCACTCGATCCCAGGAGGACTGGGGCTCATCTTGCTGCCAGAAATGCCGTGCCTGGCTCCCTGGTGGGAGGGGAGACCCAGGTCAGGCCAGCTCTGGGCTAAGATCCGAGCCAAGATGTCAGGCTTGGAGGCAGGGGAGAGGGGACTCATGAGAAATTCTCCCTGTGCCCAGGAGGGTGAGGACCACAGGGGTCTAGGGAGAAGGCCCCCTGAGGGCTGGCTTCCTAGGCTGGGGAGGGCACCTACCCGTCAGGAAGAGCACAGTCAAGGTCAGCACCACGGCTTTCATCTTGAAGGAGTGTGAGTGACCTGGAGGAGAAGAGGGGCCTGGCTGAGTGGGAGGCAGCTAGTATGCAGGAGCCCCGAACTCCCCCCACTCACTGCAGCCAGGGGAGGACAAGGGACCCAGAAGGGAGAAGGGCTCAGGTGCCAGAGCCCAGGCCTTGGGCAGAGCCTGAGCCTCAAATGTCTAGAGCTGGGGAGCCACAGCCACCCGGGGCAGGTGGGAGCACTCACCTCCCTTCAGCAGTCTCTGAGGGCCCAAGAGCCCAGGGCCTATTTAAGTCTCCAGCTATGGGCTGGGCTGGGCTGGGTTGGGCTGGGAGGCTGATAAGTCCAGCCCGGCCCTGTGGCTGCTCACTGGTCCTGGCGATGTGGAACTTAGAGTTCAAGGATCAGCTCTGTCCCTGGGGCTAGGCAAATAGAGTGGGCAAACAGGAAGCTGCGGGGGCTGCGAGGCAGGGATCAAGGGTTCGGTGGGGGCTAGGGGGGAGGGATGCGGGCTTGCAGGTCCCCCAGGGTCGGGTTACCTGCACTCATCCTCTTCCATCTATGGGAGTGTGTGGGTGGGTGTCACTGGCGGAGCAGCAGACGAGAGGTGGGGAGGGATGCTGGGACTCCTCCACTTAAGATGCTTCCGGGCCATTGCCTTACTAGACTTTGGTGTGGCCATGTGCTCTTTGAGCTATGGCTGTTGTCATGTTTCCTGGCTTTGGCCCCCTTCCCTCCCTCGGGGAGGTGGCTCTCGTCTCTCTCTCTCTCTTTATAATTTACTTTTTATTTTATTTTATTTGTTGTTTTTTTTTTTGAGTGGGAGTTTCACTCTGTCTCCCAGACACAAGTGCAGTGGCCACTCCCGGCCACTGCAGCCTCGACCTGCTGGGCTCCAGCGATCCTTCCGCCTCAGCCTTCCGAGTAGCTGGAATTACAGGCACGCGCTACCACACCCGGCTAATTTTTTGATTTATTGTAGAGATGAGGTCTCGCCAAGTTGCCCAGGCGGGTCTCGAACCCGCGGGCTCAGGCAATCCACTCACCTCAGCCTCCCAAAGCGCGGAATTACAGGCTGAGCCACCGAGCCCGGCTATAATTTACTTTTTAAATAAACTATATTTTTCTAATCTAAAAAAAAAAGGATGCCTCCGAGCACACCATCTTGCATTCCAGGGAGATTGTTTCTCACACATACACACACACACACACACCCTCCTCCCACTGACACTCTTCTCTAGTTCCTGCAGGTCCTGCAGCCTCTCGCCAGACCCCCTGCAGGACTCCCAAAAGGAATCTGTGGCTCTGGGGACTTGCCTGGGGAGAGGGGGGAGAGCTCAGTAGCCCAGACTGAATTTTCAGAGACCTGAATATCAAAACAAACTCCAGAGACCAAGTCAGAGTTGTCAATTTATAATTTTGTCATGTAACGATATTACCTCCTGCCACCTCTGTAAAAAACAACAAAAAACCATCATTTCAAGAAAGGAAAGACTTTTTAACATCAAAATAGTCATCATCTCAGAAGTAAATCACAGAATTTAAGTCACTTAAATTAAATTTAAGTCACTTAAACTTTTGTGGGATTTGTATTTACATCTGAGCACATACGGGTGAGAACGAATACTTGCTCTTAGGACCCCCTGGTGTGAGGGAAAGACCCCAGAGGAGGAGGTGGCAGGAGACAGAGTTTCTTATTTCATTTTGCCTCCATCTTGCTGGAGAAAGATTGTGAGCAAATTATGCAATCTCTCTGAGCCTCGGTTTCTCATCTGCAAAATGGGGACAGGACTGGTCAGGGATGCTGGAGGCCCCTGAGAGAGCCTGGGGATGTAAAGTGCTGTGCGCAGCACCCCCTGAGATTTCTCCTGGAAGGCTCTGACCACTCACAACAGTCACCGACAGAACCTGAGTCACAGAGCCCCAAGCTGAGAGGAACTGTCAGATAACTCCAGCCTCCCCTCCTCCATTCTCATGGGTGAGGAGACTGAAGAGAGTACAAGGAATTTGCCCAACAGCTCTCATCTCTCAGGGAGTTCGAGGCAGGGCTGGACCTAGAACCCAGACCTTTGGACCCAGGGCAGAAACGTGCCCTGTAGTGTCTCTCTAGGAAACTCCCTAACACTCCAGAAAACAGCTGGCATCTCTGTCTGCCAGATCCAGGAGTGACCGGCTTCGTGCCTTTCACCTCAGAGAAGGCTCTGGAGCCAGAAAATCTTGGATTTGAATCCCAGACACTTATGGGCTGTTTGACCCTGGACAAGTTACATAACTTCCCCACATCCAGGTTTCTTACCTGTTCAGTGGCGATAAGGACAGGACACATCATCTCCCAGAGGGGTTACTGTATGTGAGGAGAATCATGTCCCCCCAAAGATGCCCATGCCCTAGGCCCTGGAACTTGTGACTCTGTTACCGTACATGGCAGGCGAGATTTTAAAATTTGATTAAAGACCCTGGGGATGAGGGTCATGAGTCTGGATTGCCCAGGTGGGCCCATTGTAATCACTGGGGTGTTTTTTTTGTTTGTTTGTTTCTTTTTGTTTTTGTTTTTTTTGAGTTGGAGTCTCACTCTGTCGCCCAGGCTGGAGTGCAGTGGCACGCTCATGGCCACCCCAGTGTCGACCTGCTGGGCTCCGATGATCCTTCCGCCTCAGCCTTCCAAGTAGCCAGAACTACAGGCATGCACTACCATGCCCGGGTAATTTTTGTTTTATTGTAGAGACGAGGTCTCATCCAATTGCCTGGGCTGGTCTTGAACCCACAGGCTCAGACAATCCACTTGCCTCGGCCTCTCAAAGTGCTGGAATGACAGGCTGAGCCACTGAGCCTGGCCTGGGGCTCTTAAATATGAAAGAGGGAGGCAAGGGAGTCACAGGAGAGGTGAGGATAGCAGCAGAGGTCAGTGTCATGTGGCTGCTGGAGGGGGGCCATGAGCCAAGGGACATGGGCAGCCCCTCCCTAGAAGCCAGAGAAGGCAGAGGATCAGATTCTCCCCTAGATCCTCCAGAAGGAACAGCACTCTACCGGCACCACGACTGTAGCCGAGTATGACCCCTTTTGGACCTCTTGCCTCCAGCACTGTCAGATAATAAATTTGTTTTGTTATAAAGTCTGAATGTGTTTGCAAAACTGTTGGAAAGGTCCCTAGCACTTAGTAAACAGTAACTATCCCATGTTCCCAAATCCCAGTTTCTGGTATTCTATCCCCTTGTTTCTGTGAGATAACTCTAGTCCCTTTCCACCTCTTTGCTTTGTCAAACCACAGCCCGAGACCCCAGTCTCCGGCAGCAGACATAGAGAAGACAGGGACCCTATATTTCTCTACTTGCTGAGATGTGGGACATCATCTCCAGCATGGAACCAGCCCCAGATGACTGTGGGACTGTGGAGAGAGGGAAGTGGCCTCCACAAGCTGTCAGCCTGGGATCCACTTGGCCATCCCCGTCATCAGTAGATTGGAGAGTGGGACAGGGTCTGAGCCCCTGCTGGGGCAGCTCACAGGTGTGTCAGGCCTAGAGAGGGTCCTTCCTTCTGGGGAGTAGAGTTTGTTCCAGGCAGCATGTCGGGATCCCGGTACCACTTGCCACAATTTACACTTTCTTTGGTTTATTACCATAAAATCATGATTATGGCTCAACCTAATATTTACCTTTGCACAGTTCGCTAGCAGCCGAAGCGCTTTTATGATGAACTTAGTTATGTCCCTGCAAGGCTGGTACCAGATTTTGCCCTTGTTATCATGCCTATGGAGCTACAACTCAGAGCTGTTAAGAGCCGTGCGCCCTCCTTCTGCTGTTACTCTTCAGTGCTGGCAAGGCTGGAGTCAGGAGGCCTGGCTTCTGGTTCTTTGATGGCGGCCTGTGAGCCACCAGTGGCAGAGCCCCTGATTCCTGTAGCCCTGTGGTCTGTTCAGGGACTTTCGTTTCCTGGCTCAGGGGTTCCCAGGTGTAGGGATAACACCTGTTGATAGCATCTTTTTTTCCATCTCTCCTAGATTCAGGGGTACACATGCATGCTTGTTACATGGACATATTGTGTAGTGGGGGGATTGGGGGTTAGCTGGCCCATTGCCCAGAGTGGACATTGTACCCCATCGGTGATTTCTGAACCCCACGCCCCCCTCCTCCTACCTTCACAGCATCTTACCAAGCAGGAAGCTATTCACTAGTGTGTCTACTCTATCTTATTGCATATTTGGCTTAAACGCGTCCAAACTGCTCTTTACTAATATGTGGGAAAGGAAGGAAGGCTTTCTAGACAGAGGCCCATGGAAAACTCAACAACAAACTAGGATCATCACAGACTCAGACGTAGAGTCCAGCCAGGCATGGAGGTGCCGAATGCCCACGGTTTGGCCTGTTGAGTGGAGGCAGGGCCCACCCACGTAGGCCCTTATTCCCATCCCCCTCTTTCTCTCTCCTTGGGAGTCTCCAGAGCCACCGTTCCCGACTTGGGTCACGTCACCAAGTGCTGGCCCTGGAGGCCCTATGTGTGGGAGTGCTGGCAGCTGCTGCAGAGTGGATTTTGCTCAGAACGGTTAGTGACTCCTTTCACAATTTATGTCCCAACGTACGGGTCAGTCTGCGCTGGGAGGACTCTGTCCTCTGCTGGGCCTGGCACATAAGAGATACTCACCAAATATTTGTTCAATGAATGACACTGGCACGCTAAAGGAAGGGTCACCAGACTGGCAGAGGGCTCTGTGGAGGAGTGGGCCTTGGGAGGGGACTCAGCCTTGTACCAGTCCCTGCTCAGAACATGTCCTCTGTGAGCACATGGTGTGGGTCAGGATAGGAGAGCATAGGAGAGCCGGGCGGAGCATGTTCTGACAGAGCAGGGGAGAGGACCCCTCCCAGTGTTTGTATTTGACAGTTTTGTGATAGAGCCCCAAGTCAGACCCTAGGGCGGTGCATTGTGACCAACTCTGCAAAATTCCCTCTGCCTTCCTACTTGGGAGACTAAGGTCAAGACAGAACTCATCTTCGACCAGCACTGGGAGGCACAGCAGCCCTCTGAATGCTTGATCTTTGCAGTGGGTGTGAGTGAGGCTGGCACAAGGCCAGAAAGGATCTGCCAGCATGGCTTCTGTTTTCTAGAGCTCAGAGATCTCCAGGTCTACACTCAGGAGGTAGTGCCTGTGTCCTCTGGAAGCTTGCCCTGCCTCTAGCCCAAAGGCCTCCTAGCTGATTTCCGGAGGGAGTGATGCCTGTTGCAAGCGTGCTGCAAGTTGCCGGAAGGCATCTGGGTGTACCACTGGTTCCAAAGGCTCACCTAGCCTTGTCCACACAAGTGGACAGATTCCATGTCTGCCCCTCTGGAGCAGGCTCTTTTCTGTTCTCAACAATCCCACAGCGATTTTCTGGCCCCCACAGACTGGAGGGCAGTAGGGTCCTTCCTCTCACTTCTACGAACTCAGGCAGTGCCTCCAGCTTCCGGCTTTCTTTGTGGAAGGCCTTTGGCTAGCTAGCTCAAGCCCTGCCTGGGACCTGGCTAGACATTCTACCCAGCCCTTTGAAATCTAGGTGTGAGAAAGGGGAAAACTACAGGAAAAGCCCCCTCCCTGTCCTGACAGCTCTTTGGCTGTTATCTCAGCAGGCTGATAGGGGTCAGCCTGTGCCAGGTCTTTGACCTCCCTTCCCTCTGCTCCTTCAAAAGTTCCCTTTCAAGGAAGCTGTTTTCCACCAGACTCAGCAAACACAAGGCTCCATTCCTGGGGGACAGAGTTCTAGATGGGTGCCAGGGGACACTGTGATGTGGAATTCAGGCTTCTAGAGCATGCTAGCTTAGGGAGGCAAGGTGATAATGCATCGCTTGAAGCCCCACCTTGAGCCTGGGAGACCGTTCCAACCCCCACCCATCTGGATCCTTCTGCCAACTCGACTCTGAACCACGAGGCAAATGATGGGTCAGCATAAGAACTTGATCAGGTTTTTGTTTTCACAGCCTCTTGCTGTCCAACGATGTCACTAAGTTGCAAGTGCCCCACAACAGAAAGGACAAAAGGTCTTAGCAACTTGAATCTGGAGATTTCTTTTAATCCTTTTTTAGTTCAACATAAATGAGAAAGAAAAAAATACTTCTGACATTTCCAAAGAACAGAAATAGGAAAGTATGTTCATATACATTCAACATATACTGCGCATATTGGTTACTACAATACAAAGCGATGATTTTTTTAAAAAGTGTAGTTCGCAAGATGGCACGGTTAGTAGGCTCACTGGCTTCCATCTGGGTGATGCTGGAGGATGCAGTTCGCTCTTCATACATACAGTACCATGTAAACAGGTCGGGCTGAGCGTGTGCTGGGGAGGGGGCCAGTCAGGGGCATCAGAGCTGGAACAAGCCCAGAAAGTCAAACAATGGCTTTGAGGGCTTTCTTGGTAAGCCCCCTTCTGGTGAGTAGTCGGTGGCCCCACCAAGTGGAGGGAGACTGGGGACCGTGGAAACTCGGGAGAGATCCCAAGAAAGGCTCTGGCACTGCAGAAATCCACTTGAGGGATTTGGGTCCAGGAGCCGAGCTGCCAGTATTAGTGGAGAAGGATAAGCTGCATGGGGATCCTGCCAGCAACACCGATGGCCACGCTGGGCACCCGCTTTCTTCTGTGCAAATTCAGGAGGAAAGACCGGGAGGGGACTCGGGACCTCTACTCTCCTTTCCCAGAAAAACGATTGAGAGTCAGAATATTGAAGGTCTCTCTTGTGAAGATGAGAAGGAGACACCCCAGATCCTCTCTCAGCCCCCAGCCAGCAGAGACTTTGGTTTCTAACAGTGAAGAGAAATCAAGATAACGACACAAATAATAGCTATTGCGTATGCACTGCTTGGCTCGGGAAAGGAGGCCACGTGTCTGTCACGGCAGGAGTAAGAGCGCTCACAATGACATGGCCTAAAGGAAACACTTCGAATGAAAGGTGCAAGTCACAATTCAAATAGAACAGAATCTGGTTAAACATTTCTCTTTTAAACAAAAATTCCTTTTGTCTTTATTTATTATTAATAATAACAATAATATCAACATTTACCAAAAACAATTCCTACATGATCAAGAATTAAAATACAGGGGCTGAGGATGCCTAAGGAGGAGGAGGGGGCTGGGAGAGAGGCAGGACCCAAGATGATCTCCTGTGTTGCTTGCCTGTGACAAAGAGGTGAAAGGGGAAAGCATATATATATTATATACACGTATATAATATATATATATGGAAAAACAATCCTTCTTATAGCACAATATAAAATGAGAATGAAAGATGACACAAAAAGCACAGTGCATTGCTGTTGGGTCTTCAGTCTGTGGGCAGAACCAGCAGGATGGCAAAGGCAACCGACTTTCCAACTTTCCACAAGAGGGGGACTGAATTATTCACCAAAAGAGACTGCTCAAGTTGAGATGTTCTAACTGGCGACCCAGTAATGCCAGGCCATGTCAACTTCCATGTAAAGTTTTGGTGTGATCTGGGCTGGCCGGCCATGTTTTTCGGTAGATGCCAGCAGTAGAGCCCTCTCTAGGCTCCAGGCTTGGGAGTTTTGCTCTCTCTTGGTTTTCTAAGTGCCAGAGGCCTCACCTCTTCCCCTCCCTCTGCCGGCTGGCTGCCAAGACTCCAAGTATGTTATCTGTTAGTGCTTGCTCCTGTGGGAGAGTGAGGCAGAGTGCTCTGTTGGTGAAGACTAGGGATGGAGTGGCCTTGGGGCTCCTGGCCTCTGAGCTCTAACTGCTTTACTCTCCTGTTTCAAAAAAAGGGAAGAAAGAAAAAAGCCAAAAAGAAAAAGGGAGGAAAAAATAAAGCAAATCACCTCCAAAAGAAAACATAACCAAAAACAAAACAAAAAAGCACACACAAACCCCAAAACAAAACAAAAAAACCACCAACTCAAATATACCAAATACACTTTCACAAAAGACAGAAAACATAGATTTCCTGTTTATTTCCTTGGTGACTTGGTCATACAAGCAAACATGGCAAAACCCTCTCAGAACCCAAAAGAATAGCACACTGAGGAACCAAATGTGAGGAAAGGAACCGTGATATTCTGGGTGGAGAGAAACACAGGGGCAGTTTGGCGCAGCGCTGCTAGATACTGTTGGTTTAAAATCGACCTTTTCATTCCCAGGCTGTACACAAACCTGCAACAGAGCAGACACAGAGGAAAGTGAGCTTGAAAAGAGAAAGTCTCAAATAGTTCACTGAAAACTTTTCTTAAAAAAAATACAAAGGGTTCACTTTTACTTCAGGTATTTTAAGAGCCTTGCCATATTGAGGCTCTAATACGGAGTTGCCAGATGGCTTTCCTTTCATCAAGAATTTTCTGTCAAAGATTCTTCAGAGACAGAACCAACAGTACCTGCTGTGTACCCTCTGTATTACTCCAGCTGGTCAATTTGCCCATTTTCTACCCATAGCCTCCGGCCACATTTCCTCAGTCTGGAATATCCTGCCCCTTGCTTCCGTGTGGTCTTAAAAAATATGGCTGGACCTGTTTTCTTCCTAGATTTCAGCCTTAGGACTGAGTTTAAGGACATCTACCTTTCCTTATTACACTGGCCAGAGGTCACCTCTGTCCTTCAGAGCCACAACTCACTTCTGCCTCTGTGAAGGCCACAGACACACAAGGCGGGTCTCTGTCTTATCCCCATAACTGAACCAAGGGACTATGTCTAGCACTCCTTCCATATGTCCCCTGCCAGTGCCCTAAAACTAGCACAGTGCTTCATGAAAAAGCAGCACAATGTGAAGGCTGTGAGGGGAAGAGAGGCGTTGTCATTTTCACTGGTCACCACACATGGGATGAATCTCCTGACTGGCAGTAGGCCACAGGGCTGGTCTGGCCCTGGCCAGGGTGACACTTACTTTCTGTTTCTTGTTACACGCCGGCCTGCTCCATGCTGAAGGAGACCTCGGGGTGCTTGTAGCTGAGCAGAATGTCTGTAATACACGTGGATGGATAGCAAGAGGAGTTTAAATGCTGGCTGCCATCACTCAGGTCTGGGTGCGCGTGGCCTCCCAGACTCGCCCCACATTCTGCAAGACCAAAAAGAACACGAGATTGGCAGGGACCTGGGGGGCAGGTGAGCAAGGTGGAGAGAGAGGAGGAAGAGAAGGCAACCTGTTTGAGCACCCCACAGATGAACTCCCAGTCCTGAACGCTAGCTCACAGCAAGTCAAGTCATTGAGTGCTGTGGGCCAGGGGCCAGGATTCTTCTGTACTCTTTTCTAGAGTTCCATTTTTCCCTCTACTCTTTCCCCATCCTTAAGTAAGATCAGCTGCTGTAGTGTGGGAGAGGATAGAGAACTGCTCCTTCAGAAAGCCTAGCCTCTTAGGGGAAAAGAGACATGACTTCACTGCTTGAAGACACCTGTTCCTGGGCCCTCCCTGTGTTGCACGCATCATGCCAAGCACTTCACACTCAGTAAGCCAGTCACCCTCACAGTGCAATGTAGGGCACAGGCGCTACTGTTTTTGCCACTTTACAGACGTCGGGGTGCAGAAAGGCCAAGTGACTTGCTGGCAGAACCTGGAAAGGACGTGGTCAGGATTTACTGCAGACCTGTCCAACCAAGGCCTACGCCTTCTCTGGTTATGGCACCCCCCTCAACTGTCTCTAAGGAGAGGTAAAAATGTTCCACTGGGACATGATGCCCTCTAGTCAGAACCAAAAAACAGTTATTAAAGACATACTTCACAAAGCATTAGAGGCAGGAATGTGATAGCCCTGTGCCCAACCAGAATATACATCTCCTTTGCATGTCACACTCAGGGGAAGACACGTGGGGAAGGGTGCTGTGTCCAGAACCCTTAGCGGCGCTGTGGCTCTGCCTTCCTGCAAGCCCTTTCCACAGAAGGTGGAGGGAGGCCCCCTCCAGGAATTTCTCTGGGGTGCCCTTACCCTCATTTTCCTCATCCTGAAACTGCTGGCTGCCCATGAGTGAAGACTGACTGAGAACCGCATCGGACATCCGGGCAGAGCTAAGTGCTTTCCCAGCCACGAGACTCATTCCTGGCAAGTTATCCAGCTGTACCTGCAGAAAACAACCAGGAAAAGAAATAAGGATACCACAGAATGTGCTGCTCTCAGATGACCCTTAGAGACAGCTGTGCTTTCTAAAAGAGCCCAGGCAGAGAGCAGCCTAGGACACCACTCTCAGACTCCCTTCCTCTGTAGTACCATCCTAAGAGGGAAACTGTTTCTGCCCCATGGGGGAGTTGGGGGGAGAGCATGGTAAATATCAGGTCATAATTAAAGCCCCGTGATGCCTACACGCCGTCTAAAACAAGGTTGCTGACCTATCCTCTCACAAGCAGGAGTTTGTCTTGGGACAGCACTGTCCAATCACATACTCTGCAGCGACTGGAATGTTCTACATCTGCCCCGTCCAGGATGGTAGCCACTGGCCACAGGAACGGTGTGAGTAGTTTGAGGAGTTGAATTTTTAATTGTACTTAATTTCAGTAAGTTCACATTCAAACAGCCACATGTGGCTGGCTGCTGTTGTATTAATGCTGTCCTTGGAAAACAAAGCCATGCTGAGCTGGATCAGCTCCCTTTACCTAAGCAAGTTCAATGCAGCTGCAAGAACTAACCAAAAGCCTAAGGGTCACCTGCTGAGGCCTGGGTTTAGGCTGTTTGGGGAGAGCTTTGTTAACTGAGACTTCAGGAAGTGAAGCAGGTGGCAACTACTGATTCCTCTGTCTAAAATCTAAAGTACAGATTCTTTTGGAATGAAGGGCTGGTCTGTTAGGGTGATACACAGGAAGGCACCCATAGTTCCCAGAGGTGCTGGACTCCGACCGGGGAGGGGAGAGGAGAGGGAAGATGCTGTTTTCAAGGCCGGGACAGGTAGGAGACCCCCTCTGAAAAGCTGGAGGGGACCAACATACGTAAGCATCATCGCTGTTCTGGATCGTGTGGTGTCTCTGGAGGGTCCGGGACCTGTGGTGCTCATGGACTGAGGCCCGTGCTGGGTACCCGAGCCCATTATGATCTGGCAGCTCCATGGCTTGAGAACTTCTATCCATGCAGTTCCCTATGACAGACTCTGCGGAGACAGAGCGCAACAGGGTCAGCACACCTGGAGCTTCTCCCAACATTATCAACTACCACCAAAGAAATGTCTTGCAAGGAGCTGGGTGTGGTGGTTCATGCCTGTCATCCCAGCACTTTGGGAGGCCGAGGCTGGAGAATTGCTTGAGCCCAGGAATTTGAGACCAGCCTAGGCAACATAGGGAGACCCTGTCTCTACAAAAAAAAAAAAAAAAAAATTCAAAAAAATTAGCTGGGCGTGGTGGTGTGTGCCTATAGTCCCAGCTACTCAGGAGGCTAAGGCAGAAGGATAGCCTAAGCCCAGGAGGTCGAGGCTGGGTGAGCTGTGATCGTGCCATTGCACTCCAGCCCCACTGCTCCAAAAAGAAAAGAAACGTCTTGCAAGGGACAATGAGTAAGGTAAGGCCCAGCATGTGCACTAACTGCTAATCCTCAGCCAGTGATGATGGGACACAGAGATGCCTGGACCAACGCAACAAGCTCCGTCCTACAGCAAATACAAAACTCTTCAGGAAGGGACTACCCCATTAGTGAGAAAATCACATGACAGGGTGTGGCTGGATTCTTCTTAATTTCTCTGTTAACAGTGCTGCTATGTTCTCACACCTAGATGCACATAGGACCTCTCCCAGAGTTCTCAGGATCCTGCACGCCTGGGAAGATAGTCCCCTTCTGTGAATGCCTCCTCTTTTTCCCTGGCAGCCACCTAAGTGTGCCACCTGGTTCCTGCTTCTCTATCTGCTGCTTCCAGTCCTTCTGTGGCTCCTTCACCCTTCATAAGCAAGCATTCTTCATAGTTCTGACCCTGATCTTCTCTCACCCATAGTTACTTTGGCAATATCATCTATTTTCATGGCTTCACCCCAACCGCCTCTATGAAATGCTCTTTTAAGCTCCAGATCCATACTTCCATGATCTTTCCCTGGATATCAACCAGCATGTAATACTCACCATGTCCCATCAATTTCTCCTATAATCGACTATTCCTTCAGACATCCTTGTTTTGGTGCCTCATCTTCCTAAGCTTCTAGGCATAAGCTCTGGGGGCCACTATTGAGTCCTCACTCCTGGTCTCACATCAGCTTGAAATCTGAAGAATTATCCCTGCAGTGTTGGCCACTTCAGTCCCCTTCTTTCCAACCTTATGGAAGCCCTATCACCCCTTGCCTGGATTATTCCACTAGTGTCCTAACTATCCCCCTACTCTTGCCCCGCGAAGACCAATCTATAGAGTAGTTCATTCACTTCCTTTTCACAACACTGCCCAGCCTATGTTCCAATCGGTATCTCACACCCCTCTCCCTATACATTCTAAACTCTAGTTCATGGGACCACTTAACTCTTCTCCCTATTCAAAATTCAAGGCATTTCCTCTCACTGTTCCCTCTACCTAGAAATGCCTGATTCTTCTACCTCCAATCCATATCAACTCATCTTTTAGGTCCATCTCAAATGCTATGATCTTTACGAAACTTTCCCTTTTAAAGAGAAATAAAAATCATTTCTTCCTTTAAACTTCAAAACACTTTGTCTTGGATTCCTCTAACATTATCCCTGGTGCCATGTTCAACTATGTACTTATCTTAATCATTCAAACTAGACTGCACATTCTTTGAAGGCAAGAACTATATCTTTTGTCTGTAAGTCTTCAGTGTTCTAGAATATTGTCCTATACCCAGTATGTAATAATGACCTCCTTCACTGATGTTAATAAATGCTCTTTTTTTTTTTTGAGTTGGAGTTTCACTCAGTCTCCCAGACTGGATTGCAGTGGCCGCTCCCGGCCACTGCAGCCTCGACCTGCCGGGCTCCGGTGATCCTTCCGCCTCAGCCTTCCAAGTGGCTGGAACTACAGGCGCGCGCTACCATACCCGGCTAATTTTTTTGATTTATTGTAGAGATGAGGTCTCACCAAGTTGCTCAGGCGGGTCTCGAACCTGCGGGCTCAGGCAATTCACTCACCTCGGCCTCCCAAAGCGTGGGATTACAGGCTGAGCCCCCGAGCCCGGCATAAATGCTCTTTTAATATGCATTACCAGCCAGGCTCGGTGGCTCAGCCTGTAATCCCATGCTTTGGGAGGCCGAGGTGAGTGAATTGCCTGAGCCCGCGAGTTCGAGATCCGCCTGGGCAACTTGGCGAGACCTCATCTCAACAAATCAAAAAAACTAGCTGGGCGTGGTAGCGCACACCTGTAGTTCCAGCTACTTGGAAGGTTGAGGCGGAAGGATCGCCGAAGCCCGGCAGGTCGAGGCTGCGGTGGCCCGGAGCGTGCCACTGCACTCCAGTCTGGGCGACAGAGTGAAACTTCAACTCAAAAAAAAAAAAAAAAAAAATTTGTTACCTATCCTGCCAGAGGTATGCAGCACTATGGACTGGAGTTTGGACAGAAAGAGGAATTCAAGGGGAATGAGTGCTTTTTCTTGATCAAGGATAGCCAAGAAGATTATCAAGGCCACACCTGAGTTGACAGGATTCTCCTAGGAGCACTTTTGGCTCATCTTTGAGAGTCTGGGATTTGAACATATGTTTTGTTTGCTTGGTTGGTTTTCTAGGTAAAGCTTCTTGGCAACTATTGGGCTTATCTCCAGATGAACTGACCCTTGGTGAGACCAAGTTTTTAAAAAAAGTCTTAATAAGAAACAGCTCTAATGCTACCCATGAGATTCCAGTATCTGTTTGAACGATGAAAGTAAAGCATACTGCTTGAGTGCTGGATAAGGGCTTCAGGTCTCTATATTTAAATGGTTTTCTATAACGATCAAGGTTAGGCCTGGATTTAGTGGCCAAGGAGGGATGGAAGGGAGGAGAACTGACATGTACACTGCCAGAAATGCAAGACATTCTGCAGAAAAATTAAGAGGAAGAGAGAGCTTTCTGATTATCAAAGATGAAGGCAAGTGAGAAATCTTCTGAAAGTTATCTGAGCAAAGAGGTCAAAGAAACAGCCAGAAGCCACCTATTTTGCTCCTGAAAGCTAAAAACCAGCAGAGAGGGGAAGATAAAAGAAGTTCTACACCAGGACTTGCTCTGTGGGATGAGCTCACCCGTCCTACTCACTCAGCCTGCTCCCTCTCAGTGGGCACAGCGCACATGTTGGCCCCAGGGCCAACCAACAACCACTGGCAGGAAGTGGCGCAGCCCTAGCTCAGTGGGAGCAAGGAACTGTTGATTCTGTCTGCATTGCCACGAAGCAACGCCAAGTAGCGGCTTCTTACTTTTCAAAGCATTCCCTAGCAACTATATTCTTTTCGTAGGTCGCTAACACCATCCACTCAATTCCTTGCAGTGCTTCTCCCCTTAAGCCTGGTTAGAGAGCTGGATGCAGAGCTCATCAGTTGCACCTTTTTGCTCCTCCCACAGACAAACACGAGCATAACCCTGTTTAGAGATTTTTAAAGCATCACTATCAAACATGAGGAACCGGCAAGGCTAACGAAACGTCTGTGGTCCTGTTTTGTGACGTTTAGCATCTTCCTCTCTCTTCTGGAGGCCTCAGTGTTTTTGTTTGTTTGCCATGTCTGTTAAGTCTCCTTTTTCTCTTTTGCTCTTTTTGAATTTGTTTTTATTCCTGAGAATCGGGTTTCTCCAAACCAAAACACCCTCCCTCCTTTTGGCTCTGCCTCCTCTGCTCTCTTCCCAGCCTTCAGGTCTGATGCCAACAGGCCTGAAAGTGCCACCAAGATAGGACAAGCTATCGCTTGACGAATCACGTGATGAGCCTTCCTGACTCCCAGCCTAGAGCTCATCCCTGGGCCAAGCTGAAGCTGAGCACAGTGGGCATGAGCACAAGCTCTGGGGTCCAGAAGACTTGGCCTTGAATCCTGGCTTCACTACTTCCTGAGGAATGGGAACCAGGGAAATTATCCAGCCTCCCTGGGTCTTGGTTTCTTTATCTATAAGAAAGGACCCAGTCCACAGGTATGTAGAATGCTTAACAGAAGTCGGTACGCTGTAAAAGCTCAATGAAGACTGGTATTATTTATATTCATTTCAGAGATGTTATTTCTGAGTAGATAAGGGCATACTGAGCCAGCTGACAAAAACAAAGAAAAAATGATCTTATCACAGAATTATGGGGACAGTTTCCCAACACATATGTAAATAAAGCAAAAGAGTTACTAAAACTTTAATTTCCAGAGAAGCCTCTGATTTAAGAGAGACACAGGTGAATTAAAAACCAAATTTTAAAAAATGTCTGAATAGGAGCTGAGGAATAAACCAAGGCTCTGTCTGCTAAGGTTCTGGGCAATAAGTAGGTCAAAGATTTGGAAGGGCTAGCTTCTTATGCCTGGCAGAGGTATTTGGCAGGTGTGGACCAGGAGCAAGGAGGCATCAAAGAAAGAAAGACTAGGGAAGAAAACGTTAAGTCAGGACCCAGCTCCATCACCAATGGAGTGCACCAAGATGGGCCAGTCATCTTACCTCTCCTGAAGGTTCCTCTTCTGAAAAATGAGGGTTGTTCAAGGGCTCAAAATGATAACACAAGTGAAAGTGTTTTTAGTAAACTGCAAAAGACCATTTAAGTGTAATTTTTAGTAAGAATGTTGACCCTGAGTCTAGAAGCCTTTTGTGACATACTACAAATAAGACCTACTGACCACTGAGAGTGTAAGTAGATTAACCCACTGACCAAGGGACGTGAAATTTAGGATCAAATTGTTGGCATCCTTTGTTACAGTTCAGGAGCTAGAGGAGCTGTCAGGCTCACCAAAGGATACAGCAGCAATAGTGGAAGAAAGATGACTTCCAAGAGTCCCATGCTAGAGTATTTACCCAAGTGAAGCTGAGAGAGCACAGAGGGTAGGATGACCGTCTGATCACACAGGAGACAAAAAAATGCACAACAGACACAACGCATACCACCCGCCCACTTGCCTGCGGAACTCGGGGGCAGCTTGCACAATTCTCTATTGAATCTGTCAATGTTGACTCGTCCTTACTCATTTACTGGGTTTTAAGAGAAAATGAAAGAAATAATGTGCTTGCATATTCCTCTTAACAGTTCTGAGGGGTGACCCCCTCCATCTGTCAGCATTTTCCTCCTGAGGCTGAAACTGACTGAGCTCAGAGAAGAGGATGTGGTTTTCTTTGTGAGTTCAAGTTAGTAATGTCACTGTGTAGACTGGTTATTCTGCTATATTTTTGCAAAGTCAAAAAATCAAGTGTATGTAACAATACGGGAGAAAGACAAGCCTTATTTTTACTTCTAGAGGGGCAGACAGGGAGATTATAGGCAGCATGAGGTGTGGATAGCTCTGAAAGATCTACACATTTGAAACAAACTTTTGACATGCTGCCTGCCATCAGGGAAATAGGTAACTATGGACACTGACAGGATGGCATCTAATTGTCCTTGGCTGACACCAACAAGCCCTGTTCATCTACCCCTACAACATGTTAGGATGGGTACACAGTTCTACTCTTCTTAATCACACCCCTTAGAGCACTCAGTAAACAGTGCTTTGTGGCCAAGTTGTCTATGAGCTTGTTTTCCTTCCCCCCCCGTAAGCTCCCCGAGGGCAGGCTCTTGATCTTTTCATCTCTGCATTCCCACAGCACCTGAAATATAGTCTTGTACAACACAGCCATTTGAGAAGTTGCTGAATTTGCTCTACCATGGAAATAACAGTTGAAGTGTAACCACACAGCGATGGAGGGATCGTTAAAGGAAACAGCAGGCAATCCTCCGCGGCCAAAAAGGTTACCAAGAGTTAGAGGCTGGGCATGGTGGCTCCCACCTGTGGGAGGCTGAAGAGGAAGGATTGCTTGAGGCCAGGAGTTTGAGACCAGCCTGGGCAACTCAATAAGACCTCATTTCTATCAAAACAAAATTAAAAAGAAAACAAGTGATCCTGCCCCCACCCCCCAGCCCCACTTGCCTGCAGGATGGTGGAGGCATAGCATTACAACCCTTTCTTGGCAAAAGTGACAGCAAATTATCTGATCATTCTTTGGTAAAGTAAAAATGTAAGATTTTAACTTTTTATTTTGGCTGGGGGAAATACAGCTTCCAGGGAAAACTAAAAGTACACATTCCCTCCAGTATTGAAAATAACAGATGGAGGCCTGACCTCAGGAAGTAGGATGAGACTGCGGAACCTCCCTGTTTCTACTGTAAAAGGGGATCTTAACGTAAACTTTCCCAGGGTGGTTGTGAAAAATAAACAAGTGAGTTGAAAGAACTGAGCCTGGAGCAGGCTACCACAAACATTAATTCGACACTCCACTTTGAGGGGCATTGTGCTTACCACCCTCAATACACAAGGAAGAAATGGGACAGAGAGAGGGTAGGTGACAGGCCCATGGTCATGTATGCCAAGGTTGTTTAAGGTAAAGACAGTGGGGACTCTCCAGACAAGACCTCGTTTTAAACACACAGACATACATCCCCGAGGGGGATTTTAAACAGGGCTGCCCTAGGCCTTTCATGTCTGCACTGCATTATTTCACTACACTGGGTGTGAAACTCACATAATAATAAACATGCGGCTTTATTTGTTAAAGACAGTTGTCTATGTGGTTCCTAAAGTCACAAAAAGGAATAGATGTTAGAAAGAGACAGGATGAATAGTATTCAAGCAAGAAAGAGCATACTCTGTGGCTAAGGTACAGATTAGTGAAATTTACAGCGAACTGGGTGGAAAGAATTCTGCCAGGCAGCTGGTACCCAAGGCCAGAAGGAAAAGATGACTAACAAAAGGGGATGCTGGGGGAGGACTCCGGCGAAACAGACAATAAGGCTACGAGGACCTGTAGGGATATATTCTGGTCTGGCTTCCAGAAGTCAAGAAAGATGCCTGTAGGAGATAATGGCAATGCTGGTGGTGGCCATAAGAACCGAGGAAGGAGGAGGCGAGGAAGACGTAGAGATTTCCCAGAACCACAAAGTATTGGCCTGAAGTAAAGTCCTTAGGCTTAAAAGAAGGGATGTGACAGGGTCTGCCCTATAGGACTGTGAACGCTTTAAAACTGCCAGGAGAAGCAGGACAATGACCATGGAAGCCAGAACCTGCTGAGTGTGCAGCAACTCACCTGCCGAACGAAATGAGAAACAGAAAGCTTTCAGAAGTGAGCAGTGTTCACGTCCTCAGGACACACTGCAGCTGGACCCAGGCAATGCTCTGAATTTTAGAAAACCTCCATCCTTGGCGTCTACTAGTTCCTTCATGTTCACTACAATTCAAACCAGCCGCGCCTGCTTGCTCCCCAAAACTTCCCTAAGACAGTCTCACCCACTGTTCTGTTCTCATGCTTCTCCTCTAAATCCGACTGGCAAGATCCTCTTCAGTCATCAAGACCCATCCCAAGCCACTTACTGCCCAGATTTAGAACTAACCTCCCCCTCCTCCAAGGCTCCCACAGCAGTCATATCAACCACACCTTGCCTGCTGTGGGTGCCAAACAGACTAGCACACCTGCCGAAGGAAGGCTCCTCTGACATTAGGGGACAGCGGGAATCATTCAGACTTTCTGTACACAGTAGTCACGTGGGAGGGAAAGCGAAGAGACCACCAGAGAAGATTCATTTTGAAGAAAAGTACCTCAAAAGGTTTTTAAATACACAAAATCCAGGGCTAGAGGGCAGGAACACTGCTTCAGCTTTGCTCCTTCCCAGTGCCTTGTATACTTGAGACATGCTCAGAAGAATCTCTAGGGTCAGTGAGAGCTAGTGTGAATAGCTCTCAGGTTCAGTTGCATTCACTAGCTCTTGACCTTGGGAGCAAGTGACTTAATCTATGTGCCTCAGTTGTCTCACTGGCAAATGGGGAATATAAGAGCTACTATCTTATAGGGTCATTGTGAGGATCACAGGAATATATATATACGCACACACATATACATATATATGAATAACATTTGGTGTGTGGCACATAGAAAGCACAACAGAAATGATTTTTAGTCTCTTTTTTAAATGTCAGCTATAGTATGCTATTCTGCTGGAGGCTTTCATTCACACAGGAATCTTTTCTACAGTATCCCTAATACCATCATCCCACCTCTACTAGAATGCCTCCAGCAATGGGAAGTTCCCAGGCTGCCGAGGCAGCCTATGCTAGAAAGTTATTATAAAGGTCTTCGATAGGAAGTTGGAATTTGCTGCAACTTCCATCCTGATCTTGGTTCTGCCCCATTACATTTCTCTTAGCTGTTCCCTCCCAACCCTAAATACTCCCATGTCTGTCAGCCATCCTGCATAATGCTTGGCTCTGAAAGTTCCCACCCTCCTCTGTACACCTAAGAATACAGCAGCCACAGGTGAACACAAGACATCTTGATGGGGCTGACCTCTAGGGTGGATTGCATCCATTTCTTCGAAAGCCCAGGGTTTAACTGGCATTTTATGCAACCACATTTCTCTCCCTACAGGTGCATTTGAAAAATGAGCACAAGCTGAAATCACCAAGCCTTCTTCACATAATCACTCTAGAGCCAGGTCTTCCTCACTGTTCTGTGCCGCAGGATCTAAATCCCCTGAGGGTGGAGTTTTGAGTGTGGACTTTAAAGGACAGGGCAGGAGAAGCAGGTAGTTCCATGGAGGGAAGGATGGAAGAAATGCTCAGTCACAGGGTTGTCTGTTTTATGGATAAATTCATTTTTATTCCCATGGGTGGCAATGGTGAGGAGTGGTGAACTGCAGGGTCTATGGTGCTGGGATAGACAGCACTCCTGGTTTTGTCTAGGATGCTTGCTATGATGCTCATGGAAACTTTTCTGAAGATAACTTACTGATGGCAATCCTAATCTCCTTCAGAATGAAAATGAATATTCTCATTAATTATAAAGTGGTACAAAATGAAATGACACGGGGCCCTCTGTGATGCTGTAATATTCTGTATTTAGCTCATTAAGGAAATGACCAGAGGAATAATAATACCTCACATTTGTACATTTAAATCACACATTTCAGATTGTCAAGTGCTTCTCTCTCATGCAAACATTACGTATGAACACAAACGCATATGTACAGGTTTTAATCTTCATAAATACTCTGCAAAGGACCATCATTCCTCCTGCTTTTTTTCACAGACGAGGAAACTCAGAATCAGAGGGTTTAAACGACAGTGTTATCATATTTATGCTAGAGGTAAGAGTCGAATTAAGGTGCTTTGACTCATGTTCCAACATTCTTTACACAGAAATGTATTTGGCTGACTTTTTACTATCTTCTATTTCTAGTTAAGTATTTTGATGACAGTCAAGAATTTCCAGATTCCAAGAAACCATGGTATGTATAGGAGAATAGATAATCTACCTTTGACTGTACTAAATGCTAATTACCCATTTTGAAAACAGACCCCTTACCCGCCAATACCCTCTTCCTACATGCTTCTCCCCCAAAAAGTTCTGTGAAGCTCTTCTCAGGAACTCTCTTTTTAAGAAAGGGCTTCACTCTGTCACCTAGGCTAGAGGACTGACCACAGTGGCACCATCCCAGGTCACTGCAGCCTTGACCTCCTGGGCTCAAGTGATTCTCCCACCTCAGTCTCCCCCGTAGCTGGGACTACAGGTACACGCCATCACACCTGGCTAATTTTTTTTTCACTTTTTCATAGAGACGAGGTCTCACTATTTTGCCCAGGCTGGTCTCAAACTCCTAGGCTCAAGTGATTCTCCCACCTTGGCCTCCCAAAGTGCTGGGATTACAAGTGTGAGCTACTGTGCCCAGCCAGAAATTCCTCATTCTTAGGGATACAAAGTACTAGCTGAAAAAAAGATAGCATTACTGAGTCAAATGAATGAGGGCAGACTGGCCCAGAACTTTTACTCTGAGGAGACTCTTACCTCTGCTGGGCACCTTATTTCTACTGAATGCAGCGGTCGGCTGATGTCCGTAGGGATGTATCCCCAATTCCTGGGCATGACTCACAGTTCCCAGCAAAGATTCAGGGTCCCCAGGTCCACTGGTACTCAAGAGCAGGGGGCTGTCATGGCAACCTTTGGTCAACGTGTTTGCACTCTTATTGTCTGGGAAGCCATCCTTGGCCCCCTCACACGAGCAGTCCTCTTCCATGCTCTCTGAGTGTATCAGTGCCGGCTGATGGGCATACCCGTGGGTCTGAGTGGGTGAGGAAACTTGTGCGATACATTCTTGCGCCCTGATTTGTAGCAGATGCTGGGGGCTGGTGTGATGGTGGTGATAGGAGTCAGCACTTTGATAAGATAAAGCCTGGCGCTCTGCCATACTCTGTCCCCCAAGGCTGGGAGCCAGGCTCCCAGCATCCCCCTGGTTCATGTGCCTGAACAGTTCTTGGAACTCTTGCTGCTGCTGCTGCTGTTGCTGCTGCTGCTGCTGCTGCTGCTGCTGCTGCCGCTGCTGCTGCCTTTTAATGAGCTGCGCAAACTCTGCAGGGGGCAGCCGGATGTCCGAGTGGCCGGTGAGCGAGTGCCGGGGAGAGAGCAGTCCTTGGAGGATGTGGGGCACCTGCTGGTGTCTCGTGTAGTCTGGCGGTGTGGGGGACAGCAGGGCCTGCTGTAGTGCCGATGTGGTATAGTGTGGCGGCTGCTGATGCGCACTGGGAGGGAAGGCGGGGAATTGGTCAAGTGGAGGGACTTTCAGGGCTTGGGCTGGAGGGAAACCCACTCCTGTTGAAGGGCTGTAGCTGCTGGGGGAACCCCGGGACTGGTCCGAAAACAGATGGGGGTGTAAATGCGCCTGGTCGTAGTTAGCAGGGGAGAACCGATTCACGTTCAAGCTGCAGACACAAAAGGGGGTGAGTACCAGGCATCAATGTAACAGGTGTGCTAGACTCCCTGGGGAACGGCCACTATTCTTCCTCAGTAGGGAGCACCCACTGGTCCAGAGAACCACAGGAAGGAGGATGTGTGCACCATCCCCACTGATCCCCTTGTCTGCTTCTCCAGTAACTTCCAAGAGGCTGAAGGCACTGTGTGCATAACAGATCTAGCAGCAACTTGGCCTAGCTTAAAACAACACAAGCTACAAGAGGCACCAACTTCTTAGAAAAACGACAGAGAGGCAAAGACTCCTAAAAGAATAGACAAAGGGAACTGGCATTTTTACAGAGTCCTCTAATACGCTGTTTTCTTCTTTGAAAGCAAATAGTAAAACAACTTTGCCATTTTCCTCCTCTGTCTCGTTATAATTTTAATCCTGGGTTAATAAAAAGTTACAAGTTTATCCCAAACTCACCACCCTGATTTTAGAAAGGGCAAAATAAGGGCTCAGCCAAGTCAGACCCATTCTCCTTCCTTTCTTCTCTGTCCCCTGCTAAGGGGCTTCCTCCCACCTGGATCACCTGGATAGAAGGTTGGTGATATGACTTCAGACAGCCTTACCTGTGGGCCTCTGCGCTGTCAGCACTCAGCTGCTTGGACAAGGGTCGGTGCCCATAGCCGAAGGTGGCCATCAGGTTGGTACGATGCTGCATCTGAATCTGACTGGCACTGGGGCTGATGGAGATGCCCCTCCCCGTAGAGCCTGCAGTTGTCCCTGGCATGTTGCTGAGCATGTCAACTGGCTCTTGTACTTGGATGGTCACTTGCTGTGACTGGGTAGGTTGCTGCATGCCCATGCAGGTTAGTGCCACATTGGGAGGGGGGGAACAGTTCTCAGATTGCTGCTGGAAGATTGCACTGCGGGAGGGTAAGCCTTGAAACTGGGAGGGAGAAGCAGCACCTGGAGAGAAAGGAACCTCAGAATGACCAAGTGCCCAGGTCACCTGCCAGATGGAAGTAATGTAAGCCAGTGAGGATACTGAAACCAGATGCCAGCTAGAGCAGTGCTTCTCAAACTTCAGTGTGCAAAGGCAAGTCTAGAGAACTTGCTATAACAACAGAGTCCTAGGCCCTAGCCACAGAATTCTGATTCAGTAGGTCAGGGTGGGTTCCCAAGAATTTGTATTTCCAATAAGTTCCTCTGAAAGCTTGTCCATGGATTATACTTTGGGTAGCGCTTCTCAAACAAATGGCTTGGAGGTCTACTTAAAATAGAGATTCCAATGTAACAGGTCTGGGATGGGACCTGAGATTCTAGTCTTCTTGCCAGTGCTCGTGGTTGGGTGACCCCACTTTAAGTAGTAAGAGCCAATTCAGACTCTTCTCAAGGATGCCTAGAGAGACTAATAAGGGATCTAGTTTGGTTACTTAAGGGACTCTCAGAGTGCTGACCTCTGAGGACTCTAACCAGTCACAGTATACTCATCCTCACCTCCATCCACACAACCACAAGAGGGGCCCATGTGCTCGGCAGACAGCCAAATGGAGGCATCAAGACAAGGACGGTTCTTGCAGCAGCTTTTTACTTGGTAGGGCTGGAGGGGTTTACTAAAAATACTAATAATAACTGTCCTTTATTAAGAACTGTTTTGTGCCAGAGCCTGTTCCAAGTGCTTTCTGTGTTCATTCATTAAATTTTGTACCATTATTCTCCTCATTTTACAGTTGAGGAAACTGAGATACACAGGAGCCAAGTAACTTACCCAAGGGTTTCACAGCTAAGAAACTGGTAGAACCAGGACTCAACCCTAGGCAGCCTAGCTCGAGAGTCCACACCCCTGAATACCATGTTATTCTGCCTCTCAGACAATTCCTGGTGCTCAGGACCGAGACGGTCATGTTTTCCATGTGGCACATAATGAATGGTTCGGTCTGAAGCTCTCCACTCACCGTGAGACTGGATCATGGCACTGTTCATGGGGGGAGGGCTGTTACTGGGCTGCCTGAAGAGATGGTTGCTGGGGTGGTTGGGGGGTGGGCTTGAAGGTTGAATCCTTAACCTTGAAAATAACAAAACAGATAAATAAAGAAACTTCCCTGAGGTGACAGTACAATCTTGAGTTAAGTTTCAGCCACACAGTACGCACAAATAGAAATGATGTTTAAAGTTTTAATAAGCCCAATATGATTCTATACCTTGAAAACCCTAGGGAGTCTCAAAAGCCTCCTGGCACTGATAAATGACTTTGGTAAAGCATCAGGTTACAAAATCAACGTGCAAAAGACAGGTGCATTCCTATACATCAGCAATAAGCAGGTGGAGAACCAAATAAAAAGCACAATCCCATTCACAACAGCCACAAAAAAATTGAAATACCTTGGCATCCACCTAACCAGAGAAGTAAAAGACCTTTACAACGAGAACTACAAAATGCTGCTCAAAGAAATCAAGGATGACACAAATAAATGGAAAAACATCCCATGCTCATGGATCAGAAGAAGAATCAATATTGTCAAGATGTCCAGCCTACCAAGCAACCTACAGATTCAATGCAATACCCATCAAATCACCAACATCATTTTTCACAGACCTGGGAACAACAATATAGAAATTCACATGGCAACAAAAAAGAGCACATATAGCCAAAACAATCCTCAGCAAAAGGAACAAAGTGGGAGGTATCACACTTCCAGACTTTACATTTTATTACAAAGCTATAGTAACCAAAACAGCATAGTGTTGGCTCATAGACCAATGGGACAGGAAAGAGATTCTCTCAACTAACTCATTTTTAACAAAACCACCAAAAACAATCACTGGAAAAAGGAGACTATATTTAGCAAATGGTGCTGGTAAAACTGGCTGACCACATGCAGAAGAATGAAACTGGACCCCCACTTATTACCACATATGAAAATCAACTCAAAATGGATCAGAGATCTAAACATAAAGCCTCAAACTATAAGAATCCTAGAAAAAAAGTAGGAAACACCCATATGACATTAGAGTAGGCAACAAATTCTTGACCAAGTCTCCAAGTGAAGGCCATAAAAGCTAAGATAGATAAGTGGGACCTCCATCAAACTGAAAAGCTTTTGCACAGCAAAAAATTAAAAAAATTAAAAAACCAAGAGAGTAAAGAGACAACCCACAGAATGAGAAAAATATATGTGAAAATTATGCATTTGACAAATGCCTAACCTCCAGAATCTCTAAGGAACTTAAAATGAAAGGGGAAAAAAAAAACCCCAATTAAAAAGTGGGCAAAGGGCATTAACAGATACTTCTCAAAATATGACATGCAAGCAGCCAACAGACACATGAAGAAATGCTCAGCCTCACTAATCATCAGAGAAATGCAAATCGAAACTACATGAGATAACCACCTAACTCAGGTAAGGATGGCTATCATTCATAAGTCAAAGAAGAGATGCTGGTGTGGGTGTGGAGAAAAGGGAACACTTCTACACTGTTGGTGGGAATGCAAGCTAGTTCAACCTCTATGGAAAACAATGTGGCAATTCCTAAAAGAACTAACAACTGATCTTCCATATGATCCAGCAATCCCTCTCCTGGGAATATACCCAGAGGAACATAAATAGATCTACAAAAAAGATACCTGCATGGGCATGTTTATCGCCACACTATTCACAATAGCAAAAACATGGAACCAACCCTGCTGCCCACTGAAAGTGGACTGGATAAAGAAAATGTACATATACACGATGGAGTATTATGCAGTCATAAAGAAGAACAAAATCGTGGACTTCACAGCACATTGGATGGAGTTGGAGACCAGCATACTAAGTGAATTATCACAGAAACAAAGAACTGAATATCTCATGTTCTCACTCATGAGTAGCCCCTGAACACTAGTTACATTAGCACAAGGGAGGGATCAGCAGTCACTGGGCACTACTAGGGGAGGGAGGGAGGAAGGAGAATGGGGGCATATAACAACACAAAGGGTACCTGGTCCACTATCAGTTAGGAGACCAAACTTTACCTGCATGCAGCCTATTTATGTAGTTAATCCTGACTTGTACCCCACATCTCTATAACAACACAAATAATGATTTTGAAAAAGTTTCAATAAGCCTCCATGATAAAAATATATATGTATGTATATACATTCTATATAGATGTATAGAGATATAGATGCCATCTACCACAATCTATTTAAAACCTATCCACAACATGTCTGACCAGCCTTCCCATTCACAGAGGCAGAGTTCACTGTGAGCCTGTGTCTGGCCCTCTTATTAGATATCAGATTACTTTGCTCATGGGGCTAAGAAAATGAAGCGACACAGGAAGTCAGGATTTCAGGAAGGCTCCTGAAATTTAAATTGGTTTCTCTGCTTTTCAAACAGATTCTTCTAAGACAAATGCTGAAGTCAGTCAATATCTTCCACATGAGCCCGGCCAAGGTCATCATACTATAGAGACAATGGGTTAGGCTTAACGCAGAAATGATTACCTCTGGAGCTGGTGTGTAAGGAGGGCTGGTTGATTTTCACCTGCAGCCTGAAGAGGTGGAGAAGGCTGAGGAGGACAGATAGAGTCCTAAAACATACATGAAGGAAAGGAAAAAAGAAATCATTGTGAGCTTGAAGATTACTCAGAGCTATTTTCAGGAAGGGAAAATCAGAAAGAACTATCTGTGTCTCATATTTATGTTTTTGTTGTTCACCAAAAGGTCTGATCACATAAACGTGTCAACCATAAACATAACTCCACTTAGCTGAGCGACTGCCTCCAAAATGCACAGGCAAATCAGCCTGAAAGCAAACTCCAAACAAGCTGGAGAAAGCAGAGTGAAGGCCTACTTGAATCTGCTGCTGGAGAATTTGATGGTGCTGCTCCTGCTGGTATAACATATGCTGCTGCTGGGTCTTCTCCAGGGTTCTTTCATCAATCTGCCCCCCGTACATCTTCTGCAGCTGCTCACACTCCTGAAGGGAAAGCAGTTGATACAGACGGGATGCAGCCAGGCTCACCCCATGCAGTGCTCTCAGCAGATGCAGATATGCCCCCAGGGTCTTATGGGCAGAAAGAGCCACAAGAGAAGAATGTCCTTGATGAGTAATTAACCCTTCTATCATGATACCAGCATACTAAGTATATTCTCACTGTCTTCTGTATGACTGGAAAATGCCAGGATGGCCTGGACATGTCTGGTGTGAAATCTGTGGACAAAGCACATGCTACTTGAGGCTCGATCATCAGGAGGGTGGAAAGGAAACTGGCTCTTTACAGAGGCCCAGAGGTACATCTCCTTCCTCTGGGAGTGCTATTCCATACCAACTGGAGAATATGCCAGGTGGCAACAATGTGGAACAAGACACAGCCCCTTAAATCACGAGGAGTGCCAGGTTGCTTAGAAGTACCTTCCCTGGTGCTTCCTACAGAAACTCAAGCCCAGAAATTACTTTCCAATGAACTACAGAAACAGGAGAAAAATTTATTCCCTTCAAGGGGGAAGCAAGTTTGATCCCAGGGAGAGTCAAACTTCATAAGAAGTAAGGAAAGAGTGTCAGAAAGCTATGCTTTTTTAAACAGATAAAACTGCAGTGTTGCTGACATGAAGCGGGGAGAACTTTGATGACCCCAGCCCTCCTGCAGTCCTGGCCTCTGTCACCCATGCTTCTCCAGAGATGCCTACCATTTCTCCCATTACCTGCTGCAACTGTTTGATGCTGCTGTTGTTGCCCATTTTTTCCAGGTGAGCTTTGAAGGCCTGGATGCTTGCAGCCCCATCTGAGAACCGGCGCACAGGGGAGAAACGCTCCGTAGGGAGGTGCAGGGTGTTGGAGTCCTTGTAGGAAGAGCTGAATACACGGGAAGAGAAGGTTAGGGGCTAAGACTCAGGAAATCTGACCAAATCACATAGGGACTGCTGTTCCAGATGGACACAAAGATGCAGGCTGCACGTGTAACCCTGTGTATTATGCCACTTCCATGCCATCTGCAGGAGCTGGTCATTTCCCTAGCCTGCTTCCCTTTAAAGGGCTTCAGGTGCATATCTTCCATCTCTACTTACCTTCAGTTGGCTTATTTTCCAAGCCCAGGGAGGTCCTGAGATCAAGTACATCAAGTATTCTTATAAAGATACCAAGCCAGGGGGGTGGGAGTGGAGGTGGGAGGGATGGTGGGGTGTGGGGGGAAAAGATACCAAGCCAGAGAGAAAAGCTTCACAATATCCCCCGGGCCAGGCCACATAGGAACCTTTGCTTTTATAATCGTGTCTCTACCCAGTGCCTTTAGAAACCTAAGATTCACTGTTTGACCCAAAGTTCTCCCTGAGCAATAATCTCTGCATGACCAGAGGGAAACAACAGTCAGCTAGTGGTCAAAGGTCTGGCCTGGAACCCATAGGTTCTATGTTAGAAAATGGAGGGTGGAGGATGGGGTGGGGAAAATGAGGACTTATGATCCCGGGATGGAGACAACACATTCTTAAGGAATGTGGGCCTCAAGATCCTGCACGTACCTGGTCACCACAAAGAAGGTTACCTACCTACTGTGAAAATTAACTTCTCAGAGCAGCAGCACCTGCCCAACCTCCTGATGAAAGAGGCATCATGTGGATTACCTTCAAAGACCCCAATCAGAACACAGCCAGTATCTTACAGAAAGAAAGAACAAGCTATGGATAAGCAATGCCTAAGACAGCATCAGGATTAGAAGCTAACACCTAGACTTGTGACCTAATCGAAAGAGATGTTTATGGGTTGAGGTAAGCAGATAAAAGACTGCCAAGGCAGCATTCCAGCAGCTGATGGAAAGGATCAGGGTCTCATGTCCAGGGCAATGATGACATTACACTGACCTCTGGGCGAAATGATGTACCACCTTTGCTAGTGATTCAATATGGAGTGAAGCAGAACCATAGCTAAGGAAGCAGGTTAGCAAGCAAGTTCAAATACAATGCAGACAGGGAGGGACTAGGAGGAATCTGATGACTATGCAGAGGTGTCAAGAAAGTTCTGGTAGCAGGTGAAAGGCCTTTGCCCTCTCTTTGCTAATGATGACTTCTGTTTCAGGCTCTACCTGAGGCTTGACACAGTAGTGAGCTAATGAAATGAGCACAGACACGTGTTTGCTCAGTAACACACAAGACAAATGATCTGGGGAGACACAATCCAGGAACGGTGATCATGAAAGCTGCATTCAGGGCATTTCCTCAAAACTTCACCTTTCTGGTTCTACTCCAGGTTTTTTGAGTTAAAGCAAGTACTATTTTCTCCTCAAATTTGATTCCTACGCTTTCAATGTTTTCTGATAATGGACACATTTCTGATTTCACTCAGAAAGCTGTGCTCTTCAAGCAGTCAGAACAATCTTTCTGCACAAAAACCATTCTCCCATCAGAGTAATAATCCCATGTTCAGGTATTCCATGACTTTTTCAGAAGCTTCGGTTGTGAGTAGACTGCTACTCACGTCAGTCCAGCACAGTAATTTCAGAGGAACAGTTCTGATGTAGTCTCATGTTAGAAGCGCTGAGAACATCAACTGGGCTTGATTTCATTTTTATTTGCAATCATGTTCAAACTCAGGACAGCCTCATGTTTGGCTGACATTTCCACACTATACTCTTCAAATAGGGACTCGGTTTCCTATCTGGATACAATCCATCGTGGTAGTTTTATTTGAGTTACATTTCACTTTAAAAACATTTTAAATTTTCGAATTGCATACTTCCAGGAACAAAAGATCAGACCCTTTTTCAATCTCCATGTTGGACTTCATCTCTTACACCCCAGAAGACTGGATATATATGCAGTTCTTCAATCACTGCCTCCAGAAAATGAAATGAATCCAAGAACCTATCAGGGTACCCATTTTCAGTGTTTTATGGCCTTGGAAAGTTTCTCTTTTTTCCTGAAGACTGGCTTTAATCTCTTGTTTGCATATTAGTATAGTGACCCAAACAAGACATGCTGCATTTGCAGAAAGGCCCCACCTTCACAATCTGCCACTCATACAGCATTCATTTTCTTCCAATTCAAACTGGTGTGGCCACAGGAAACCCTCAAAATACTCTACAAAGAGTGTTCACATGAACACAGACATCAAACAGATTTCCAGCAGGCAAGGCCTTGACAAAAGATTGTAGAGAGGGTAGGTATCACACAGACAGAGCTGTGGGCCAATGTGGTCTTCCCTGAGTAACAAATGTCAGTAAGACACAGGGTCTGTGATAAAGACTGACTCTGGAAATGTGCGGATCTTCATATTTCCCTGATAAGAGTATCTCCTGAGGAACACCTAGAATTAAACAAGGACACCCAAAGGACTTAAGCTAAACAACAGACTCTGACAAGAGCTAAAAATTAGGTGTCAGGCTGTGGAGGAAAGGAAGATGGGGACAAGGAGAAAGGAAGTAATAAAGGGTCTCTTAGGTACAAGTGTAGAGCTCAGAGTTATGAGAAATCATAGGAAATGTACAGAGGAGGAGAAGGAGCTCTCCAATAGTCACTCAAAGTACTCTTTGATGTGCACTAATAACACAGGCCCTGAGAGATTTTCATTAGAAAAAAGAACGTCTTTCTGTGCCATCAGAGTTTTACTTGAGAACTGTCATTCCTGCTACTCTTTACAGACCATTTTTACTTAGTTATTCACAGTCATTTATGAAAGCTTATCTTCCTTTCAGAGTTCCAACGTGGCACTAATCATGTCTCGGTCTGCTCAGAGTTCACCTGTCTCTGCTGATTATGTTGATACCAAGTATAACTAGCCACAATAAAAAACTGTATCAGGCTTGCCAGTGTGAGCTGGTTGCAGGATTTCATAACAACACACATATAAACCTGATTTCCTTGGAATTTGACTGCTTTTCCACCTTCCCAAGTAAGACTGCTTTTCACTGTCCTCCCAAAGAAAGACAGAAATAAAATAAGCTCTAGTAACAGGAGGTGGCTTTGAAAGTGTGGTCCATGAGCTTGGGAACAGCTTCAGAGTGGACCTGACTAAGATTTTTAGTCATCAGGTATTCACAGAAGATAATCTTCTTAATCTAGCAAGTGTCATTCTCCCCCTGCTTCCAGGCTTACTTGGATTCAATGATGTTTTCATGGCCAGGAAGGTGAAACTTGTTTTTATTTCTTCAAGAGAATGACTTATACATGTAACAGAACCTAGCACAAGATTTCAAAGAATGACTTCTCAAGCACATCACTCAAGAGGATGCAGCATCTCTGCTCTACCATTCACAAGGGGCTTTGTCTTCCTCCATATTCAAGCTCGTTGTTCAATGGTAAGATGATATGAAATGCTCATTCTTTTGAAGGTGATGGATTACTAAAGGTCAAGTCTATCGATATGGCTACGAATTCTCTTACTTCCAGTTGGCCCTCTGAGAGTTTCACTTCCTTGCAGGTCTCAAGTTCAATTTTATCTATGAATCACCATCCAGAATCACGGGAATCAAAAGCAGACAATAAACAGGTCTGCAAGGTCATGGAAAGAGGAATCTCGTACTGCTCCAGGGCCCAGTAGAAAACCTTGCCCTGTGCGTTGCTTAGTGCAAGGAGCTGAGAAGAAGTGAGTTCAGGATGACAGTTGGCTTCTATTTAAAGTCATGATGCTAGTCACCATCACTGTGAGACTAGTCAGAAGGGTGCCTGTCCGATGAGCCTCACGGAGCTCCCATGGCTCTTGTGGCTACTCACCGATGCTGATCAGGTACCAGGTGAGGAGGCCAGACCCGGGAACGGAAAGGCTGCTGTCCTAGCTGCCGTTGTAGGTCCGGTGGGATCTCAGCTGTAGGGTTGGTCATAGCCAGTGTATGTCTTTTGGACCTATTTGCCAAGTACCTGCAACAAGCAGGAGCACATTTCATAGTAAAAAAGACAGACAGGAATATTCCTCCGCAAGAAGCATTAGAAGTTAATCCAAAGCACTCAATGAGATAGTGCCAGAGCTTAAGAAGGGCTCGGTGGCAAACAGATCCCTAACTGGATGGAAGTGAAACATGTCTAACTGGCCAACAAAAGCTGGCTTAACGTTGAAGTGACTGAATTTTTAAGCCTCAGAGTAGCCGTTGAAGAGAAGAGAGAAAACAGATCTAGTTCACAAAGATAAGAGGATCGATTTTCTTTACTTCATTAACATTCAACAGAAGAATTTATTTTCCACATGTTAATTTATTCCTCTTTCCCCTCTGCATTTCCAAAGCACAAGTCAGAGGAAGTGAGCCCAAAGGACCATTCCTGGAGATGAACTTAGGGAGATATTCAAAAGGACTCTGCATATGTTTCTTGATACTACAGGCCCCAGCTTTCACGCTGTCCTTACTACAGGTCATACAAAACAGATCCTTACATTTGGGGATAAGTGAGTTCCAAAACCACCCCTTCCCTCAGGCCCAGTGACTATAACTCAAACAACAGAGAAGAAAAACTGATGCTGTCCCTAGTGAACCAACATTCCATAGAGGAGGAAGAAAAACACCACATGAAATGTTTAAAATTGTTTTAGAGGACAAAAAGGCAAGGCAAGAAAAACAGAAGTTTCAAAAGCTGAAGAGTTCAAGCCGATGGCTTTTATTCTGAAGACCTTTCAGACCCACCACTTATTTAATGGAACAGTCCCTCTTCGCCTGGTGGATGACTTCCTCCACCACTGCTGCTCTTGTGGGTCTTGAATAAAAGAGGCACTGTTCCTTTTCATTACATCAAAACTGATGGGCATTATACCCTTGAAATGTTGGTCTGAAGAAGAAAGAAGGTGGAGCTGCAGGAAGTAAAGTCCAAGACAAAGAAGATAAAATAAAAGACTGCTGTCTCTTTTAAGGTAGGAAGACAGTACATTCCTGCTTTCTCATTTCTTCATTACCCAGTAGGACCCATTTGTAACCTTATATACCCTGTTATCAACAAACCGCAGAAACAACAGCATCAAGAGAAGAAAAGTTACCCCATTTCTCCTTCTCTTGGCTGAGCTGTAGGAGGAGCTGGCCCACGTGCCAACACTCCTGTTCGCCATGCTTTCCTTTCCACACAGGACCAGCTTATTTTTGAATCGCAGCTCTCAGACAGAGCTACTAGGGGAAAGATGAGAGTACTGGCCAGTAACCATCAGGGTTCTAATAAATGGTCTGTTTCATTCTTAACTACCTTGCCCCTTTAAGCTAAAATCAGTTAACAGACTGAAACTAGCGGTATGTAAACTTTCCAAAGAGTAAGCCATTCATGGTTTAATATCCATTTGATAAAGACACCCAAAGTTTCCCCAAAAGCCCATGAAAACCATTTTATTTCAACTTCCCTCAAAGGAAAAACATATCATCTTGAACCCGTTTTTCTGGGAAAATACATGCTGGATTCTGGTGAAACCCCCTCCCTGGAAAATAAGAAACTTGACAACTCCCACAGTGGGCATGCATGAAACTGAGGACAGGGCTAATAGAACTGAGGCCAAATGAACAGTACAGCATGCCTGATGGTCACTGCCGTTCTCTGTGAATTAGGCATCTCTCAACAAGGTTCTACAAACAATAGATATTTGCATCTGTCCCTGGCCCAAATCCCATATTCTTTTTTTTTTTTTTCCAATATCTCTTTGTTGGTACAGGGGGGTGGAAGAAGCGCACAGCCAACAGTACAAGAGGTATTCAGGTATTCATTCTCCTGGAAAGGAAGAGTCCATGCCAGAGGTCCATGCCAGACTAGCTAGGATCACTGTCATCCCAAATCTCCAATTCCTTTTCAGTAAACAGTTCTTGGCAGGTAGGAGCAGGCTTTGTGCCTTGTGAATACTATCAGAGTTGCAATATGAAGGCAGGGACAAGGAAAGAAGGAGGGAGGAAAGGAAGAGTTCTTATGGTTATTGCTGTCACTGAGGGGACTTCCAATGGCGCTTATAGAAATAACATTTTCTGGATAGTCTTCTGTTACTTCCATGTGGGGAGGAACATGCCATCTGGCTTGAGCAAAGAGACCACACAAATGTTGAAGCTGCATTGTAACACCTCCTTGGGCAGAGGTGACCTTTCGCTGGTAGCAGGGGGAGCCTGCCCAAGGACGTCTGCAAGCACTGCCAGATGTCACATTACCTCTGCACAGCTTCCTGATCTGGCTCCCCATCCGAGCTCTCCTCGTCCACAGGGGTAACTGCTGGCACTGCCTGAAGAGAGACAGGAAGGAAAAGCTCAAGGTGGCAGCTTATTCGATAAAGTCTCTTATTCTAGTAACTGGGCTTGGGCAAAGCTTTTTATGAACTTTCTTGTTCACAAAACTTTTCTAAGAGCCCTGAGCTATACAGAACTTTTATATACCTGCTTTTTTGTTTTTACCTTGTTAGGTGATACTAATTGGGATTTCTTCCTCTTATTCATCCTCATTCATTCATTTATTCATTAAACAAATAGCTGAATTCTTACTATGTTACAGGATAAAACGTGTGTTTACAGATACAAACCTGCCTCCATTTTGCAGTCTAGTGGAGGACAGAGACAAGTAAACAGACAAGTACAAAAGAGCATAACCAGTTCCTCTAACGGGAATGAAGGAAGGCATTCTAGAGGAGGTAACGCCCAATCTGGGACCTGAAGGCAAAGAGGGAAAGAGGTCACAGTAGAAGTTTCAAGGCTGAGAGAAAAGAGGAGGTCTGCAGGTGTCTGAGGACCAGAAAGTATAGTAGAAGACTATTTACCTGGAATGTCTAGGAACCGACCTGTTGCTTCCAGAGTTTAAATGTCTTAACTCCAGGAAAGCATAATGAATTTCTGAAAGTACATTTTAGTACATAGCACAGAATTACGTAGTTGCAATTCAATGCTTCAAAATAGCTGTTGCCCACCAAAACATGGAAGTGGAATGAGAGCCATCAGAACGCATGCATCACAGTGACTGTCCCCATCTGCATGAGGACTGGAATGTCGTGCATCCTTGTTAGCTACTCATGACCTGGTGGATGCCTCAGGTACTAGAACAAAAATCATACCTTGATTATTACAAAACAGCATTTTAAAAAATGGATAATTACAAAATAAAACCTTGTGGAATGATTCCATTGTTTGAATGCTTCCAAGGTTTCCAGATCCTTTACTACAGCTCCACAAGAGTGGAGTGAACAGGGCTAGGCAGGAAGTGGCTGTAGATGAGGTGAGAGAGGAACATGGTGGCCAGTTATAAATGGCATTGAATACCACATTAAAAAGTTTATTTTGAGAAAGAACAGTGGTGAATCACTAAAGACTTTTAAGCAGGGGCATGATGTCATAAGCTTTATGTTTGAGAAAGCTAGCTCACTTTAGCTGTAGTGTGAAAAGGGCTGGTGGCAGGGATTAGGAGACAAGACTTGGAAACTCTTTGTCTTGTCAGTTAGGAGGCCATTGTGTGAGTCTAGGCAATGGATGATAGTGACCTAAGTCAAGGAAAGAGCAGTGGAGATGGAGCAAAGTAAGATATGTAATTCATAGGCATTAGATAACTGATTTTATACAGGGAATGGGGCAGAGGGGAGTTAAAGATAAAATCCTCATTCCTAGCTTGTGTAACCAGGAGTATGACACTGACATTCACTGTCACCTCGGGGGAGGAACGGATTTCACAAAGTCATGGTAAGTGCATTTTGGGACATGCTGAATTAAAATTGTGAGTACTTGTAGAATAACCAACTAAATCCATCCAGCAGGCAGTCATGTATGCAGAAATGTAGAGCTCAGAAGAACATTCTGGGCTGGAGAAACAGCTGCTAACTGAAATTATGAGAGTGGACACACTTACCCAGAAAGAGAATATAAAATGAGGTGGGAACAGGGCCCTAGATAAAACTCTGAGTTTTGCCAACTTCAAGGAGCAAGCAGAAAGAAAATCTGAAAAGGAGAGGCAGAAGGAAAACAAAGAGAATGTGGTGCCACAGAAGCCAAGAAAAGAAAATATGTTGAGGAAAAAATGGTCAACACTGACTAAGGCAGTTGAAACGTCCAAAAAAGATAAAGATTAAAAATGTCCACAGATTTATCAACAAGAACTTCTTAGTGACCTTGGCAGAAACAGTTACAGTGAACAGAGTAAGTCATCCCACTTATCATGGGGGTGATAAGTGGTCATGATCATAAAGCTGTTCATGGTCCTTCAAACTTATATTGACCTTGCCAGCCCTGAATGCCTCTGTTACCTACTAGCCTATGTTATTCCCTCTGACACTTAATCACATATGCTCTTTTACTATTATTCAAATACATCACATATGTTTATCTTGTCAGTGATGCCAAGAGCATGATATATAATTCTTTTGTTACTGAAAGTGTAGTCCATGGACCCATGCCAGTCTACAAACTGTTTTGTTACTAACTTATGATGAGGTAAGTATAAAAATCAACAGTAAGCCTTTAGAAACTTTTACAGTAATTTAGGAGTAATTTTGTCGGTTGAATTAAATAAAAAATTTAGCCCTGTATGTTATATGTCTTTCAATTTTCATTTTTCTTTTCCTTTTTTTTTTTTTTTTTCTTTTGAGTCAGAGTCTCACTCTGTTGCCCAGGCTGGAGTGCAGTGGCACACTTACAGCCACTGCAGCCTCGACCCACTGGGCTCAGATGATCTTTCTGCTTTAGCCTTCCAAGTAGCTGGAACTACAGGCATGTGCCACCACGCCCAGCTAATTTTTTTTATTTTATTGTAGAGACAAGGTCTCACCATGCGGCCCAGGCTGGTCGTGAAAATTTTTCATTTTTCTAATGTTTCACTTTTACTGTATTTTACAAGGGATTAACCCATGATGGACTGAAGGGGGTAGAAGGGTCCTCAGTGTAGCACTGCCCTAAAACATCATGTAAGGGCTATGGAGATAGTTAGTATCCAATCTTATGGTACTATGAGATTGACTGAATGAATGAATGACCTATGACAGGAAAATAACCAGAAGTAAAAGGAACCCAGGGGAGAAAATAATCTTTGAATGTGGCTATCACGGACTGAGAACATGGACTGAGAGATGCCAGCTGACCAGGTTAGAGCTGTGGAACCGTATAATGAAGTGACCCAGGTTGTACTAAAAATGTGAGGTAGTGTTAATCAAAGAGAAAAAGTTGGTGAGAAGGTAATTCTGGAAACTAGTCTAGAAAGCAATTAATTCCAGAGTTTGATTCAACTGCCTTCTGAAGGGAAAAGTCATCTTTGAGAAGGGGCTGAGACAGGCTTCTTCCACCTGCCCCAAGCTGACAGGAACGTAGCTGTACTTAACTAGGATGCTTACAAATGGCCCACACCAAGAAGGGGCTCTATAGAAGCAGGTTTCAGTGTCAAAATTATTTGACTAAGTAAGGAAGTTAGCCAAAAATAAAGTCTGGGGAAGTCTAGTAGTCTGAAGAAGATGGGAATACACTGAGCATCACATTTGGAGAAAGAAAATTCACACATGCAGATTGACCCTGGGTTCCTAACCCTAGGCTCACAAAAGTTTCTGAGAAAGTAAATTGGGCTCTGTGTTGTCACTCACTGGTGTCATGGTGACAAGTGGGGAGGGTCCCCGTGGGCGCTTCAGCAGCTGCTGGGCATGCAGTTGGATGTTGGCTCCTCCATCCGATGCCCTCCGTCCAAGGGGGCCCATTCCATTCAGCAGCTGTAGGGTGGGAGGCTGTAACAGAGACTGCTCCTGCCAGGAAGAGAGTGAAAAGGATAGACTGTTGAGATAAGGGGGTGGGGGGGAGTATGAGAAAAAAGAGCAATACACTAATCTACTGAAATTAAGGGATCCATTGATCATGATATAGACTAGAGAAATCTTCCCTCTCACCCTAGCTGCTTTGCAAAAGCAATCATCCTGCTCTACAAGAAACCCTTCAGCCTTGGGGAAAGTCTCTCAAAAGAAGCTCACATATGTTTCTTCCATGGCAAGTCCTCTCCCAAGTTCATGTACCTTGTACTCAAGCTGCCCAGTTGGTTGCAAATTTTGCATGGGCAACAGGTTGTGCATGAAGTTCACGTTAGGGGTCACCTGCAGGAATGGAGCTGGAGGGTTGACTCCAGGAAAGCCAGGTAGAAGTTTCTGCAGATCTTCCATAACTTCCGTGCTGATAAAAAACAACATGACAAAAAAGGGTGGTTAATATTCTTACTCAAAAGTGCTTATATTCTGCTGGGCACAGTGGCTCATGCCTGTAATCTCAGCACTTTGGGAGGCTGAGGCGGGATGATCACTTGATCCTGGGAGTTCAAGACAAGTCTAGGCAACACAGTGAGACCTTGTCTCTACAAAAAAATTAAAAAAAAATTAGCCAGGCATGATGGCACGTGCCTGTAGTCCCAATTACTCAGGAGGCTGAGGCGGAAGGATCGATCACCTGAGCCCAGGAGGTTGAGGCTTTGGTGAGACATGGTTGTCCCACTGCACTCCAGCCTAGGCAACAGAGTGAGATCCCAACTGAAAAAGAAAAAAGGTACTTATATCCCAGCATGGATTATGTGCTTATATCCCAATCATGGTACTGCTATGTATAATTTATTTTCTTTTTTTACTTTCTTCCTAAATTTGTATTTCTCTCTAAGGTCCCAAGGCAAAGAAAACGTCTAATGTGTGGAATCTGACTCTCTGCTACTTTACTACTTGGGACTGCGCATTGCTTTCTTCATCGGCTACTTGTGTAAAACCAACATCCCTGAGCCAAGAGGAAATGCTGGCACCAGTCCAGTTCAGGTTTTCAAAGCCTGGAGGTGAACAGCAAGTTTCTGGAGCACATGGGCCATCTGCTAAAACAATGGCTGCCTGAAGTAGCAACTGATTCACCAGGGAAAGAATGCAATTACTCTTGTCAGTGCTGATAGGACAGATAAGTACTGGATGTTCAGGGCTGTCTGCTACAACAGTAGGTTTTACGGCACACTTTAAAATAAGAGATCTTTCCACTAACAGAGCGGCTCAGGGCTCCACCCCTCTGCAGCTGACACAGTCTGTGGAGCCAGAATGGTCTCTTATTGCCTGTTTGATCAAAGGCCGAGAACAAGAAATGAAAAGCAAGCAAATCGGCAGTCATGGGAGTCTTTTTTGGAAATATGCTCAGAGAAAAGATATATTTATAAGAAAACCAGCTTTGCCCCTAGTTGAACTCTCAGGAGAATTCTTGCCACAACCTCCTCTTTCCTACTCAGCAAAGAAAATATCCAGAAAAGAGGTAAGGCTATTTTTAATGTTAAGGGTCTTCAACTACAGAACAAAATGGAGCAAGCTGGCTGAACTTCAGTCCATTTTTCTAGTGTGAGGGCATCAGGGAATATCATGAAAGACTGTTTGGAAAAACACTTTGGGAAATGGGTGTGTTATTGGACTCTGAATTCTTGATCACTTAAATTTTACTTGCCCACATATATAAACTATATCATATCATTTGTTCATTTGTCTTGGCTACTGGATTAGATCTCCTCAAGGGTGAGGAGATTGCAATGAAGTAGAAGACATGTGCCATGGTAGGAACTGAAAGTCAGATGGCAATTCTTTGCCTGGGTGTTAATCAGGGATGTTGGCCAGATACTCACCGTGGGTCAGCCACACCCACTGTGTGCCTCCTCATTGACAAATAGCGAACCAATGCTTCAGGGGAAGGCTCTTCACCCTCATCACTGTCCAAGTTCACTGCCCCATCCGGCTGAGGTGGAAGAAAACACCATCTCATTAGAAATTAGAAGTAACGAAAGGAAGCAAGGTTATGGGAAAGAAAATGGCTTCAGCGGACAACTATCACAGGTTGCTACTTGCCTCCACAATCTGATTCTCTGGGTTGATCAGCTGCACCTGGGGAACGCTAATGTTCATTGCGGCACCTGCCTGCTCCGCCTGGAAAGGAGTACATACATACACACACATACCTTAAACACTTGAGGAAAATAAGGGTAGTCTTGACTGCTAAAGTCTATGCCTCCTTGGTTGCTACAGTTTTTGGTTCGTCTGTCCTTAGAAGCCACAACAAGGAAACATCCTGTTGAGAGGACAATGTCTCCCAATGATTTGCTATTCCTTAAAAATTTTTAAAAAGCGCAACTATTGTTGCTCATCTATCCTCTCTGTCAAAGAAAGGTCCAGGTCTTTGATTAGCCTCTAACAAAGGAAGAGATGACAAATGGGAGGAGACAAGGAAGAACAGGAAACTCTCTTGACTTAGGGTTAGTGAGCAACAGTTAACCTTCACCCCCCTAGTGTTACTTGTCCTGCACTAGGTCGCTGGAGTTATTGCCCACCTGGATATTGACTGGTGCTTGAAAGGCCATGGCTCGGGGCATGCTAGGAAGTGCTCCGAGACGCAGGGTTTTATGTCTCTTATGTCGATCACACAGCAGGCTGTAGATTGCACTATAGTGATCATAGGCATCTGATCTTAATGACTACCAAGAGAGAAGGGAAAAGAGTACAAAACCCTGGTGAAATGGCATGTCGATGACCAAAACCTTCTCAGTAATAACATTAAGACGACCAAAGCACCTTCTTTCCTTTTTTTTCCAAGGCCCAGGAAGGGGCAGAGGAAGAAAAACAGGAGAAAACAAAAAGACCCAAGTTCCCAAGAAAGAGAAAAAATGGAAAAAGCAGGATAGAGGAAGAACTACTACATCCCACTGTGTTCTCCCACTCCTTCAGAGATACCTGTAGTGTTCGCTCTTTGTCCAGTCCCATATCCTCCATGGCCAAGAGGACGTCCTCATTCAGGGGGTCCATCTGCCTTTCTTCCTTTAGTTGTTGGCATTCGGCTATTAACTATAACATGAAAAGAGGCAAGCTGTCAAACCCTCAATTAACCACATCACTGCGGCATTTCATATATATTCTATGCCCCGTAGCTTGGGATTTTTTTTGGCTTCAAAGTCTAAACAAGACAGCCCTGAGTGATCAACTTTGAGCAGACAAGATCCCCACTGTTTCCTGAGCTCCTGGGAGTACATGGAATGGCTACAATGGCTTTTTTAAAAGTATGTTGCAGAAGCCACTGAACTGAGCACACTAACACAAGAGGACAGCGACACCCCCATGGTGGGTGAGCTGCAGAACTGTGGGCTGTACTATATCAAAAGCCAAAGACCGACTACAATATGGGGACACATTATAGGAACAAGTATCACTTTTCTCCAACATTTCACCCGGTGTTACATTCCTTCTTGTTTGCCTCACTTGCTGCTCTGCTATTATACAATACTCTGTTCCCACCTTTTCAGGTCATGGCCTGATTACCATAACATGCGAAAGAGACTGCAGCAGCTCTAAGAGTTCTGCAAGGAGTTCTGCAAGCAGCTCACCCTGTCAAAGTTGGGGTCCGCATCCCCTAGCTTCATCCACTTGTGCTTGCAGATCTGCTCCATTGAGAGGCGCTTATTCGGGTCTAACACCAGCATGTGGCGGATCAAATGCTCACATTCTGCAACAGACAAACAAGCCTGTCTTCAGTCTCTGGGGAGGGGAGGTACCAGTGGAGCCGAGGAACCAGGGGCAAGGCCAACAGGGAGAACTCAAGCTCCCAGCTTCTAATTTTGTCTTTTCTTGCTCCTTGATCCTTACCTATTTCACTGCTGAGCAAAGGTAGAGACAAGTGGAGCAAAGAGAAATTCAAATGCCTTCACTAAAAGTCTGACCAGAAAAAGTCTGGAGGTAATCCATGGGTTTCATTTATTTATATCATGTATGGCCCCCCTAAACACAATTAGTGAAGAGTAGAATGTCCTTTAAAAAGATTCAGTATTTTACAAGGTTCTCAAAATATCAGTTCTATCCTTCTAAATGGACTACTATGTACATACCAATGCTTTTGGCTTAAGAATTTGACATTTCTGATGGCACGAGGTGTGTGGGAAGTATCTCTGTGCACTGGGATTCTGATAGCCTTATTTGTTATTTCCCAGATGTTGTTTAAACAGTCACAGGTACGTGAAACTGAGCTGTGAGCTACAGAGATTCAGGTCAATAGATATTTTTCTCTGGGAGCTCATATGGCAGATTACATTTCAGAAAGAACAATGGATTAACAAAAATCAAGAAATCTATATTCTGACTTGAAACCTACTCTCTAAGTTTTCTCATCTGTAAGTTGGGGGTACTGAGGATGACGGAGGGTTGTGGCAAAGGTGATGATGATGACAATAAAACAGTAGTGTTAACACATTCTTCTGAGCACTTAACAATTACTATTATCTCAATTCATACAGCAATGCTAGGAGGAAAGTACTGTCATTATTCTCATTTTAGAAAAGGTAAAAATTAGGCACAGAAGTCAAGACACTTCTCTAAGATCACATGATTATTAAGTTAGACTTCAAACCAGACAGTATGACACTTCACCTGGTGCTCTTAACCACAATGCTGTGCTGTCTCTGTACTGCACAGTTTTGGGGGAATCCAAATCCCCGAACCATGCATTCAAATCCTCATCCAAGCCACATCATCTCTTGCTTATACCATTGTGAAAGTCTCCTAACTGGTCTTTCTGCTTCCATTCTGGCTCCATTACAATCTTCTCTTCATAGGGAAGCAAAAGGGATTTTTCCAAAGCATAAATCTGGGCATATTACTACCTGGCCTATAACTCACCAATCTCTTCCCAACAAAATCCGAAGTCCTGGGCCTACAAGTCCCCTAGATTCCTCTCTGACCTCATATCCTGCCACACGGGCCTTTTTGCTAGTCTTTGCACATGTGAAACACACTCCACCTAATGGCCTCCCCACTTGCTGTTTCCTTGAGCTGGAATGGCCACTTCTCAGAGCTTCGTATAGCTGGCTCCTTGTCGTTCAGGTAAGGGCTTGAATGTCGCTTCCTCAGAAAGCTATTCCCTGACCACTACTCTAAAGTAGGTCTCGGCCAGGCTCGGTGGCTCAGCCTGTAATCCCACGCTTTGGGAGGCTGAGGTGAGTGGATTGCCTGAGCCCGCGGGTTCGAGACCCACCTGGGCAACTTGGTGAGACCTCATCTCTACAATAAATCA
>CAUYQG010099490.1:0-16295 GCA_963574415.1 Tarsius wallacei
GGTTTGCTAGGATCTTGCTGAGAATTTTAGCATCTATGTTCATCAAAGATATTGGCCTCTAGTTCTCTTTCTTTGTTGGGTCTTTACCTGGCTTGGGTATCAGTGTGATGTTAGCTTTGTAAAATGATTTGGGGAGAGTTCCATCTTCCTCAATTGCCTGGAATGCTTTCAGTAGGATTGTTATCAGCTCCTCCTTAAATGTCATATAGAATTCTGCTGGAAAGCCATCTTGTCCAGAGGTTTTTTGTTTTTTGTTTTTTGTTTGTAGGTAGTTTTCTTATTACATAGCCAATTTCCTTGATTGTTACTGGTTTATTTGGGGTCTCAATTTCTTCTTGTTTCAACCTAGGCAGGTGGTGTGATGTTGGAAAGTCCTCCATTTCCTTAAGGTTTTCAAGTTTGTTTCCATACAGTGTACATAGTAGTCGCTAATGATCTTTTGTATTTCTTCAGGGTCAGATGTGACTTCATCTTTTGTGTTTCTGATTGTGTTTATTTGGGCTTTTTCCTTCCCTCCCCTTCCCCATCTTCTTTAATTTTATTATTCAGGGGTGGAGGGGTTGCTTTTACTTCTCTTTGTTCAATCTCCTATTCTTCCTTATGTATATCCTTTTGCTTTGTCCAATTCTGGAGTTGGACTGTAGGTGGGGAGCAGTCCTTTTTCCAGTTTTGAAATTTAATTAAGGGGGGAGCTGTGATTCAAAATCTATCTGCAGATCCTGGTATCCGCCAACAGGTGTATGGATAATCTGAAACCCACTTCCCACTGCCTTGGAATCTGTCCATGCAGTGGGGTTGTAGGTTTACTCCCTGAAAGCAAAATGAGGTTAACAGAGGGAAGAGAATGGAGCAGGCAGTAGGGAGAAGAGGGGGGTGGAGAGATAGAGGAGTAAGAAGGAAAACAGACGAGTGTACCAACTAACAAATGAAAAGAGACACAAAGATTGAAACAAGTAAAAAGAAAGAAAATAACCACAACTACAAACTAACCAATAACCACACACACAAAAAAACATACAATGATGTTAACGTACAAGCGACCCAACCTCCTTATTGGTTTGCTATTCCTCTATACAAAGATGGGGTTTACAGAGAAATTTTAAAAAAAAGAACAAAACAAAAGGGAATAGAATAAAGTCAGGAAACTAACAGAACCACCCAAGCACACTTTGAGACTTCCTTTAAGTCCTATGTCCTTTTGGCTCTGATTTCTAGCTGTCTTTGCAGGTTGATAGATTTGTTCACAGTTAGGGTCATTTGCCCCTGGTCTGCTGTGAAGGATGGTTCAGATCTGGGCTCCCTGCCCAGTCTACCACTCAGATCTGGCCTGTGTCAATTTATCAAGGGGAAAGAACTTCTGTCTTTACCATTTTGATTTTGTTACCTTGGATCACAAGCAGGTGGTGCTATCTCACTGCTCCAGTTGATCTTTATCTGCAGCTGCTGAAACCTGCAAGTCAAAGCAAGCCAGGCAGGGTGGAAGTCCGAGGGTGCCCAGGATGGGAGGGAACAGCAGGCAATGGTAGTGGTGGTGGCGGCAGCTGCCTCATGGTACATGGAAAGAGCTCCACGAGTCTGGCTCTGGGTGAGGGGTGGGGCGTGGTGGTGGCTTTGGCAGAGGCAGCGATTTCCGTAGATCATGCTTGCAGGGATTTCACGGTCCGAAGTCATGGGTCACCTCAGGTATGGGTGGGGTGATGGCTGCGGTGGTGGCATCTGCAGCTGCAGCAGCGACCCAGACTGCCGAGGTGTTTGAGTAGTGGCCATGGCTGAGCTCTGTGTGAAGAGGAAGCTGCTGACGATGGGAGCTGCAGCCCCGGGAGAGAGCTAGAGTCTTTATGTGTGTTCTTTTTTGCAGAGGGTCTCACAGACCAAGCTGCCCCGTCACCATCTTGCTGGACACTATGGTCATTTTAACAGTATTCATTGTTCCAATCTGTGAGAATGGGAGGTCTTTCCATTAGGTGTTCAATTTTTTCCATCAGTATTTTGGAGTTTTGCTTGTAGACATATTCTACTTCCTTGGTTAAATATATTCCTAGATATTTTATTTTTTCGTAGCCATTGTAAATGGGATTGCCCTGTTGATTTTGTCCTCAGCTAGATTGTTAGTGGTGTAAAGAAATGCTACAGACTTTTGAACATTGATTTTATATCCTGAAACCTTACTGAATTTATCCAAATCTAAGAGTTTTTGGTAGTGTCTTTAGGGTTTTCTATATACAAGATCATATCCTCAGTGAACAAGAATAATTTGACTTCCTTTATTTTTAATTTGGAAAGCTTTCATTTTTTTTTCTCTTGCTTATTTCTGATTGGGACTTTCAGCACTATGTTGAACAGGAGTCCTGAAAGTCGGCATCTTTGTCTTGGTCCAGTTTTTAGAGCAACTGCTTTCAATTCTGCCCCATTCAGAATGATACTGACTGTGGGTTTCCTGTATATGGCCTTTAGAGCAAGTGAACCTAACATACATTCACAAAACATTCCACTGAACAACTGCAGAATATATGTTACTCTCATCAGCACAGAGAGCATTCTTTAGTCCATATGCTATGCCACAAACTAGTCTCAACACATTAAAAAAATCAAAATTATAACAAATATCTTCTCAGACCACAATGGGATAAAAATCAATATAAGGAGAAACTTTGGAATATAAATCCAAATTTATGGAAATTAACAATATGCTTCTAATGATCTTTGGGTCAACAAAGAAATAAAGATGAATTTTTAAAAAAGTTTTAATGAATGATAATGAAAACTCAACATTCCAAAATGTCTAACATGCAGCAAATACAGTGCTAAGAGGGAATTATATATTATTAAATGCCTACATCAAAAAAGTAGAAAGTTCATGAATTAAAAATTGAATATTTATCTTCAATTAACAGAAAAACAAGATGCTATCAAACTCAAAGTTAGTAGTAGAAAAGAAGTAACTAAGGTCGGACCAGAACTTAATAAAATAGCGTCTAAAAAAATACAAAAATAAACTACATGAAATGTTTCTACTTTGAAAACATAGACAAAATTAATAAATTGCTAGCTAGGCACAACTAGAAGAGACAAGATCCAAACAAGATCAGAAATGAAAAAGAAGATATTACAACTGACACCACAGAAATACAACAGATAATGAGAGACTATTCTGAGCAACTTTGGGCTCATAAACATGAAAACCAAAAGAAACTGGATAAATTCTTGGAAACATACAACTTCTCAAGATTGAATCAGTAAGACACAGACATCTTGAACAGACCAATAATGAGTAACAAGATTGAATTAGTAAAAAAAACAATCTCTTAAAAAGAAAAGTCCCAAACAAGATGGATTCACACTCAAATTCAACCAAATCTACAAATAAGAACTCATCCCAATAATTCTGGAAGTATTTCAATAAATTAAGAAGAATGAAATTCTTTATAACATGCTGTTCAAGGCCAATATCAACCTGATATCAAAACCAGACAAGAGCACAACAAAAAAAAGATAACTACAGACCAATATTCCTGCTGATCATACACTCAAAAATTCTCAAAAAATGCTAGCAAACCAAATTCAAGAGCAAATTAAAAAGATAATACACTATGATCAAGTGGAGTTTATAACAGGCATGTAAAGATGGTTTAACACATGCAAATCAAAAAATGTGATACCTTACATAAACAGAATAAAGGACAAGGACTATATGACCTAAAACTCAGCAACCCTTCCTGATAGAAACACTTAACAAACTAGACATAGAAGTACCAATTTTGGTTTTACTAAATTTCTTTTACTGTATGCTAGTTTACTATTTCTTTAATTTATTTTCTTATTTTTACCTTTTCATTTGATCTAATTTTAATTGTAGATATACATCTATTTGGCCTTGTAGTTCTACAAGTTTTTGCTTCTGTATTTTGAAGATCAATTAAGAGCAAAGAAGAAACTTGATTTCATTGATTTTTCTCTCTTGTTTTTCTAGTCTGTTTCACTTATTTCAATTCTTTCAAAATAATTTTCTTCTGTTTTCTTTTCATGTCTTTGCTATTCTTTTTCTAGTTTAGTTTTTGGTATTCTTTTTCTAGTTTATTTTGTTGGATATTTGGTTATTGATTGTTATCTTTCCTCTTTTTGAATACAGGCTATGATATCTATGAAAATAACTGCATTTCCTCAATCCTATAACTTTAATACGTTGTGGTTTTGTTTTCATTGATACCAAAGTATTTTACATTATTACTTGTAATTTTTTGACCTAATTTTTACTTAAGAACGTGTTATATAGTCCACCTTCTGGTTGATTTCCCAAAGTTATTTCTCCACATTGTTTACCAGTAACCTCTGTTATTGACTTCTAATTTAATGTCCTTATGGTTAGAAAATGTATTTTGTATGATTTCTATCTTTAAATTGATTGAAGCTGATTTTAAAACCTAACAGATGGACTGTTCTAGAATGTTTGGTGTACACCTGAAATGACTGTGTATTAATCTGTGGTGGAGTGGAGTGTTTTATAGATGTTTATTAGATCCAGTTGGTTCATAGTTTTGTTCATCTCTTATTTCCCTGATGATATTATTCTTAATTGCTGTATCCATTATTGAAAGTGGAATATTGATGTCTCCAAATCCTAGTGTTAAATTGTCTATTTCTTTAATTTTGTCATTTTTTTGCTGCATATATTTTAAGCTGTTTATAGGAATTAGGAAGTTACACCATCCTGATTAATTTACCTGTTCTTTTCCACATTTTAGTCTTAGTATAGCCATTCTAGCTCCCTTTTGGGTACTTTTTGCAGGGTATATCTTTTTATCTTCTTACTTTTAACCTATTTTGTCTTTGAATCTAAAATGTATCTCTTAGAGACAGTACATAGATGGGCCATACTCTTTTAATCCATTTTGTTAATGTCTACCATTGGGTTGGAATGTTTGTATATTACGGCAATTCTAGAAATCAGATGCTCTCTCCTCCCCAGTGTTTTTTGTTGTTTTTGTGGTTGCTGTTAGTTTAATTATTTTCTTAGACTAATTATATATAGTCTGTATTATTTGTCATGTGTGGCTGTTGCAGCCTGTTCTGAATTTGCTTAGTGGTCACCTAATGATTGGACAGAGATTTCTTTAAATACCTAGAAAAAAATAAGTCTCACATTCTTTGCTGTGGAGGTGTGTGTGTTTGTGTGTGTGTGTGTGTTACCATTCTGCATTACCTTCACTTGCACAGAACCTCAAGTTTAGTCAGACTTGGAGATCAGGGGCTTCTCAGTTTTTACCTAGAAATATGTGCCACCCTGAGTATGTGTCTGGTCTTATAGATTTCTGAAATATGTCGAAGTTTTTCAAAGTTCCATATGAATAGCTCAGTCTCCAGTTTTTCTTTTGTTTTTGATAAAGTTTTTATTAGTCTCAACATATAATGCCCCCTCAGACAATTGTGGTGAGAAACAATTGCTGTTGATTGTTTTTGACAAAGCTCACAAGGCTCTTCATACAAAGTGAGAGCTCTGACTAAGGTCAAATGAAGACAAAGCTTGAAAATGATGCTTTCTATTATAGACAGGTAAAATAGTGACAAATCTCTGAGGACAGGGGTTTTAGGGAACGCCTATCTTATTCTACTCAATCTAGTGACTGCAAACTGCTGGTTTTAACAGTTAATATATTTGTATTTGAAATACTCGAGATAAATATATATGTATATGTATAAATATTTTTTCTTTACTTCAATTGCTTTAGGGGTGCAGAGATTTTTTTTTGGTTACATGGTTGCATCATATAGTGGTGAAAGCTCTGGGCTTTAAATGCCCCCCCCATTTGTACACGTTGTACCTGATAGGTGATTTTTTTGTCCTTCCTTCCCTTTCCACCTTCCCCCTTCTGAGTCTCCAAAGTTTGCTATATCATTTTCTATACCTTTGCAGATCCTTACTTTAGCTCCCACTTATAAGTGAGAATATGTGGGGTTTGGTTTTCTGTTCCTGAGTTGGTGCACTTAGGATGATGTTCTCCAATTCCATCAAAGGTGCTGCAAGAGACCTTGTTTCATTCTTTTTGATAGCTGAATATTATTCCATAGTGTATATGTACCATATTTTTGTTATCCATTGATTGGTTGATGGACTCCACATCTTTGCAATTGTGAATTGTGCTCTGGTGAATATATGGTTGCAGGTGTCTTTTTTATATAATGACCCTTTTTCCTTTGGGTAGATACCAAATAGCGAGGTTGGTAGATCGAATGGTAGATTTACTTTTAGTGTACTTTGAAAAAATCTCCATGCTAATTTCCATAGATGTTGTACTAATTTATACTCCCACCAACTGTGTATACGTGTTCCCTTTTCCTGCATCCATACCAGCATCTATTTATTTTTTATTTTTTTTGCAATGGCCATTCTGACTGGTATAAGGTGGTGTCTCATTGTGGTTTTAATTTGCATTTTTCTGAGGTCTTGCCAAGATTAGTGACATTGAGTATTTTCTCATATGTTTGTTGGTCATGTGTATGCCTTTATTCTAAGAGATATCTGTCATTCTAGCAGGATCATTTGCTTTTTTCTTGCTGATTTGTTTGAGTTCTTTGTGAATTATGGATCTTTGTAGATGTATAATTTGCAAGTATCTTCTCCCATTCTGTAGGTTGCCTATTTGTTCTGTTGATTATTTCTTTTGCAGTGCAGAAGGTTTCTAGCTTAACTAAGTCTCATTTATTGATTTTTGGTTTTGCTGCATTTGCTTTTTGGGTTTTAGCTATAAATTATTTGCCTAAGCCAATGTCCAGAAGAGTTGCTCCTAAGTTTTCTTCTAGGATTCTTATGGCTTCAGGTCTGACAATGAAGTCTTTCATCCATCTTGAGTTAACTTTTGTATATGGTGAGAGATAGGGAACAAGTTTCGTTTGCCTGCATGTAGCTATCCAATCTTCCCAGCACCATTTGTTGCATAAGGTGACCTTTCCCCAGTGTATATTTTTGTTTGCTTTATCAAAGATCAATTGGTTGCAGAAACAGAGTGGGGTAGGATCTTGCTCTGTTGCCCAAGCTGGAGTGCTGGGGTACAGTGGCATGATTGTTATTCATTGGAACCTCTAGCTCCTGGGCCCAAGCAATTCTGCCTTATCCTTCCTGGTATCTGGAACTACAGGTCTGCGCCACCATAGTTGGCTAATTTTTAAAAACTTTCTTTAAAAGATGGAGTCTTACGACATTATCCAGGCTGGTCTCCAACTCTTGGCCTCAAGGAATTCTCCTAGATTTACCTCCCAAAAAGCTGAGAATGCAGATATGCAGATACAAGCCACAATACCTGGCTTAAAGATTTGCTTTTTTTTTTTTTTTTTAAGTTTTAAAACAGAGTTTATTAGTGAGAAGAGAAGGAAAAAGGAAAATTTATGGCAGAAAGACCTGCCATGGGCAAGTTTTTCAAAAAAGAAAAACCACCAAAAGATTTGCTTTTAAGGTTATCTTGAAGCTGAGGAGAAGTAGCTGAGATTAGGAAAAGTTAAAATGTCACAAATTACACTGTTATTACAGATTCAGCCATTTTTCTTGTATAAACGTTTCCAATATTTTTAAAATTCTTCAATCATTTCTAGCTTTCAAAAAATGTTGATTTTTACAGTTACAGTTTTTGTATGCTTTCTTGCTGCTTTTTCTGAGGTCTTATTCTTCTGTTTTGGAAGTAAAAAACCATCGAGTTTTGAAAGTATCATTTATTGATTCTTATTTTACATTGACCTAAACCTGTGAATGAACGTCATAAATTAAATTTGAAATATTCTCTTTTTCAAGTATATAAAATGCTCCTTTCTTCCTATTCGTGTATTAAATATATCAGTTACAGTTTATTGTATTGCATTTTCATATTACATTATCCAACTGGTTTGTGGTAGTCTCGAGAAAAGCCACTGATTTTTGTATTTTTTACATGGCCACTGAACTGAACCTTGTTATTAATTCAAATAGCTTTCAGTTTATTCTTCTGAGTGACTAGCAGGAGTCTTAATTTCTTTTTCTTTTTTTTTTCTTTTTTTTTTTTTGAGTTGAAGTTTGACTCAGTCTCCTAGGCCCAGGCTGGAGTGCAGTGGCATGCTCACGGCCACCCCAGCATCCACCTGCTGGGTTCAGGTGATCCTTCCACCTCAGTCCTCCAAGTAGCTGGAACTACAGGTGCCCACTACCATGCCCAGTTAGATTTTTTGATTTTAGTGTAGAGAGGAGGCCTCACCTAATTGACCAGACTGTTCTCGAACTGTGGGCTCAGGTAATCCACTCACTTTGGCCTCCCAAAGCGCTGGGATTACACGCTTGAGCCACTGCGCCTGGCCAGGAGTCTTAATTTCTATATGCAGTCTTATACTTAATGTTTGCTCTGTACACATATATTCTTATTAATTAAAACCAAGGTTGAAATAGATTTCTTTAAAGATTATTATGATTTTTAATTTTCAAACACTATCCAATAATCTCAAGGAGATTCCAGAGGTGGAGGTTCCGTGAGGTTGTATGTTCTCTGGGCCGCCCCGGGGCCCCCACAGGCCTGCGGGGACTCCCTGGTCAGGTGTCACTTCTTGAGGCAGTGCCAGGCACTGCGAGACCTCCTAGCAGCACTTTGTTGGATGAGCTGGAGTCATCTGTTGAGGTTTGCTTTGCTTCTCTGATGAGTCAGGACTTTGTCAATGGCACCAGTCAAGAAGAAATTCGAAATGGTGTTGATCAGTGTATCCAGAAGTTTCTGGATATTGCAAGACAGACAGAATTCTTTTTGTTTTGTTTTGTTTTCCCTACAGAAAAGATTGCAATTATCTGTCCAAAACCCAGAAGAAGTTATCAGAGGAGATGCCTTGGAACTAAGGAACGGATTAAAGTGGAAAGGCGCACTGGTCCAGAAGCGCTTGATAAAACTGGCAGCAGGGGCTGAAGGACATCAACCTGCAGCACAAAAGTCAGCGACATCCCTCAGGGCTCCTGGGCCTACCTAGAGCAGGCATGTGACAACATCCCTGAGCCTCAAGCCAATCTGAGCACATTGTCAGCCTGAGGGTAGGTGGGTGTGTGAGTCAGGTGCCGACAGTTTGCCACACATCCCTTCTCTTCTCGTGGATGAGACATTTTGGAAGGACTCTGCCACAGAATGAATTGATTTTGGTTTTATTCTCCCACCTAAAATTTTCCCACCATTTTTATCAGTTGTTAATTTCTTGCCTATCATATAAAATGCCTGTGACTTGAGTAAACCAAATAAATTTTTTTTGTTTTAAGCAAAGTTTAGACTCTTAGTGTGATGACACAAATTATTTTAATGATTTTTTTTTCCTTTTTAAAATAATTGTTCTTGTATGTCTTTTCATCTCTTCATGTGTATTTGCAGTTGCTAGATTAGTTTGTATGATCTAAGGGAAAATTAGTCTGAGAATTCAGGGGAGGTAAATATTTTGGCTGTAGGTTTTTTTAATAATAATACTCCTCAGTAGTGTAGGAAAATATGCACATTTTCCGTGTTTCAAGAATTTGAACTATCTAAAGAAGAAGAATCTGATGCAACTATGTTTGCAATGCTTCCAGAGCTCTGAGAATGAAGTTTTTTTATTTTTTAATTTTTTTGGTAAATAGATCAGAAGAGGATTAAAATATCCTATGTTGGTATAGTAATATTACCGCAGGATTCTTACTTTTAATGCTGACTTTTATTTGGAGTCAATTTATATTTTGTGGTGTTTATTACTTTTTTTGACATGGAGGGACATAGTAGGAGCAATGATAAGCTGAATTTTGCTATGTTATATGTCAGTGAATCAGTTTAAGTAATGAGGCAGATCCCATTTCCAGTACCATGACAGTTGGGGCATAAGTGAGGTAAATGAGTTGTATATGCTTGCTCCAGACATCTCTTTTTTCAGTTTTGTTTGCTTGTATCATGTTTGTCTTACATTTTGGGAGAGAAAATATTTCCCATTAAGGAAGATTGTAGCTAGTGGATTCAATTTTAAGGGACTAGGGTCTGAAGTGGGGGCGTGGATTGCAGAGCCATTCTTGGCTACTGAACCTCAAGAGGAACACATGGTTCCTTTGCATTTATGAACACATTTTGCTCTTTTGTTGGTTTTGCAGGTCACCTCAGATTCTCTGTTGAATTCCTGTAGAGAAATATAAACCAGTGTTGTTCCTGGATCTCCCTGGGTGAGGTTTCTCTGAGTTTATGCAGTCGCTTTTAGATGACATCCTTTCACCCAGAACAAATATGTCACTGTCTTCAGAACAACCAGTACTCTCTGGCTCAGGGTCTAGGCTTGTGTTGTTTTCTCCAGCGTCGAAAGCCCCTCACCATGCACAGTGACATTCACTCATGTTCCTGGTCTGGCCTGGATGCCTCCTGGTCCTTGAAGCCCCCCCAAGGACCCTTTCTGCTGTATCCCCAGGACACAGGACTTTTGTCTCTTCCACTTTCAGTGCTTGGTTCTCCCTTGTGGGATTTGTAATTTGTCTCTGTCTCTCAGCCCCTCACTGCATTGTACACCCATGAGAATTAGGCATTGTTCCCCTTTAATATACCAGGACCACATATTATTTATCTTTGATACATGATTCTTACTACTCAGTTTTGTGTATATGTGTAGCACCTGGTACATGGTCCTGAGATTACCAGCCTGAGGCCAGTGAACCCCCTCAATTAGAATGTGTAGGTTAAGCCAGGCTCGGTGGCTCAGCCTGTAATTCTGCACTTTGGGAGGCTGAGGTGAGTGGATTGCCTAAGCCCGTGGGTTCGAGACCCGCCTGGGCAACTTGGCAAGACCTCATCTCTACAATAAATCAAAAAATCAACCAGGCGGTAGCGCATGCCTGTAATTCCGGCTACTTGGAAGGCTGAGGCGGAAGGATCGCCGGAGCCCAGCAGGTCGAGGCTGCAGTGGCCGGGAGCGGCCACTGCACTGTCCAGTCTGGGCGACTGAGACTCCAACTCAAAAATAATAATAATAATAATAATAATAATAACAATACTAGCAGTACATGAAGCTTTTGAATATTTACTTAAATGAATGTTTTAAGTTGGAATTTCTCAATAAATCCACATATGATTAACCTGGTCTCCCAACGGTATATTTTATAACAGACACATATTCTGATAATAAATATAGCATTGTGGTTATCTAAATTATTTTTATTGAAAGACATGACAGAACAAGAGAAGATCTTCAGCTTTTTAGTTCCCCTTGTTCTTTCATTTTAATTGGTTACTGTTTGAGCATACCACATCTAAAATGCTTGGAACCAGAAGTGTTTCAGATTTAAAAATATTTGCATATACATAGCTAAATATCTTGGGGATGGAACCCCAGTCTAAAGACAAAATTTATTTATCTTTTATATATACTTAATACACATATCCTGATGATAGTTTTATACAATAATTTCAATGATTTTGTTCATGAAACAAAGTTTGTGCACTTTGGACCATCAAGAAGCAAAGGTGTAACTATCTCAGCTACCCGTGTGGACAATCTGCAATTTTTTCGGGCATTACCATCATTCCTGACCCTGAGATTATATAGCAATAAGCAAGCATTTTCTTACAAGTAGTCACACATAAGTACTTAGTAAAAAAGGAACACTCTATTAATACAGTGAAAACTGAATTATCCTGAACACTAAGATATTATATTCAGGGTAATTCAGTAGAACAGTAGCATCACCAGAATATCTATATCAGCTGTTAGACAACAACAAATAATGGTGGGCTTTCAGTTTCCTCCCACAGTGCTCTGTTTTGTTAAAAGGTTACTGTATACTCTACTTTATCTTTCTAAGTGAACATCAGAAGCTGTTGAGGGACCAGGAAGTAGGTCCTCTAGGAATGAGGAGACATTCTGCAAAAATGGCTTTTTTAATGGTTGAATGAATCTTTTTATCTTTGGGGGAAGCTGAATGAACTGTGTTTTGTGCACCTGTGTATTAACTGTGATCCATTACATGAAGTCATGTGGAATTTTTTTCTACACTTTTTGTTGCTGCTCAAAAAGTTTTGAATTATGGAGCATTTTGGATTTCAGATTTTCAGATTCGGGATGCTCAACCTGTATATAATTTAGGTAGAAAATATAGCCCAGTGAATTTTAAAAATTATCTTTGAGAATTAATAATGAATCTGAAGGGTTGTTTAAGAGTTAAAGACTAAAGGGATTTGATATATTCAAAGTGAAGCATCTTTAAATTGTGTTTCTGTTCAGTAAAGTGGCTTTGGCTTTGGAACAGTCTCTAATTTCTCCTACTATCTGGTAGTTCGAGAAATGCAGTGAAAATAGTGGCTGGATGGCTTTAGGTTTCAAACATTAAGACACAAGAGAAGTCATATATCACAACTATGGAGATAAATGCGCTCTAACTTAAAGATATTTTTCAAAATTCCACTTATTAGAATACTTCAGAAAAAGTACCACATGGTTTCATTCTATCTTCTTAATTTTATGTAGTAAGACAAGATTTACTTTTTCCCTCAACTCCTTTTTTCTTCTATTCCCCTTCCTAGAAAAGAGTCTTAGCTAAGATGAGAAAAAAAGAGAAAATGTCTATTTTCATATCAAATAAAGGCTATTGATATTTGCAAGATAAATTTTGATTGTAAATGTTTAACTGAAAGATCTAAAGACGTATTTCCATAAGATCTTTAAGGTACCTAACTTTTCCTGCAGCCTACCTACCTACATACCTAGCTGGCTGAAAAGATAGATGACTGGAACTTGTTGACTAATAATAAATATCTTGAAGAGAGGGAAGAGGGCTAAGGAAAATAAGGTCACTGTGGAAAAAAGGAGAGTTAGGAAAAATCTACCGAGATCAATTTAAAGATAAAACCTGTATGAACGTTAAATGAAAAAAAAGGAAAAGAACTGTTTGTGTCATCCACTGATTTCCGTATTTTGCATTTGTAGAATTTTCTTCTAGTAACAGACAAACCTTCATGCTCTTCCAGACGTTAAAGTCTATGTAACTTAGGATTTACATATATGTGGGCTTGCCTGAGATAATCTACTGTGATATAACATATGGGTGTGACTCCATCAAAGAAACAGAAATCAGCCAAATGACATTCCACTATTCATCCAAACTATTACACAGATTGTTACTGAGGAAGGGAAGTGCACATAGTTTTTTTGCAGATTGATGTAATGAATACTATTTCAGTAGGAGGGTAACATGAGAAAAATACTAATCTTGGTTTGGAAGCACTGACTGAATTTTAAGTTTGCAAATGCATCATTTAACCTGAATGCCTAGATTAATGCTTTTTGTAAGGTTATTAGTCTTTTATAGGAAATTTTTGCTATGTGCTGTTGGGCAAAGTATGAAGAGAGAAAAAAAGTTTAAGGAAGGTGGTTTGTCTATTTGTATCAGTCAAAGTAGATTATGAAAGGAAAATTAGATTACTTATGAAAAAAAAGGAAAGGTCCTTGAATGACATGGCAAAATTTGAGGGGGGGGGCACAGTTTATGTATTATTTGATTCTAGCTACATTTGAAACTTGGCTTGAAATGTAAGAGTTAATGATTCCCTGCCAGTTTCAAATAATTCATTGAAGAATTAATTGAGAGCCAAAGGTAAGACAAATTGACTAGAAAAGCTTTAGAGACACTAATAAAAAGTATTTAGTTGACACTGTACACTATGATTGATTTAAGAGGTTTTCAAGTATAATTTTGAGTTCATTTCTTATTTAAAAAGAATATTTTTCACTGATTTTGGCAAATACTCAAGGTAAGATTTGACTCTGTTGTATAAACAGCTTCGAAATTATGAAATCTCCAGTAACCTAAAATAAAAGGGAAATGTAAAGAGAAGTTGGAGTTTCCGGTAAGATGGTGATGGCATAGGTGGAATTGTGAGATTCTCCAAATGTGAGTTCCCAAAAAGACTCTTATTTTCCTTCCCCCACTCTCCTGCCCACTGCCAGGCGTACCAGTCCGAGGCCCAGGGACCCTCGGTCCCAAGCAGGGTTGGATATTGCGGCTCCCTGGCTGCTGCTGTTCCACTATAGGTGACTTCCATCAGCCGTGTGGGAATCTTGAATCTCTGCTCCCTCCCCAGCTACATCGTCTCACCCAGCACCCAGCACCAAGCTGCCGGTCACCAAGGGAAGCTCGAGGCACCTGCCTCTCAGAGATACTAGCTTCATTTCTGGCTGAAGTACCCTGTGAGGGGCCCAAAGCCACTCTCACCACTCACCACCTGCCCTTTGGAGCTCTGGAGCTCTGGGCCTACCCTGACTGAGGCACCCAGCATACGACTCCATGCTTGTGTAAGGCAACAGCATATCTTAAGGAGGTGCTGATCAGCGGCTCTCAGCTCCAGAGGAGGGAACTCCCGGCTCCCTCCTCCACACCAGCCTGCTGGTGGCACACTGGATCCAGCTCCCAACTGAGAAGCTGATCCCTGGTGTCTCACACACCACCACAGCCCATCATAGTGGATCACTCAGGGACCCAGATGAGCGGAGAGAAAGGATCTGCAAAAGAGGAGCTGCCCACCTCAGCCATTTTCCAGGCAGAGATTTGCATTGCCCTGCCCACCTATGAGCAACCTCCACCTTGGTTCCCAAGGTAACATCACTAAACAGGAGACAAATCCCCTCCCCTACACTGAATCAGACCAGGCAACTAAGTGTCGCAGACCACTCAGGCAGCAGGCTAAAAGAACAAACCCAAGCTGCAAGTCAATCTAGCTGCCTGCAATGAAAGCAAAGGGGAGAGGCTGGAGATCAGAGCACAAGAGACTTTAGATACTCAGGAAAACTTCCAGAGCTAGTCTGATTTATTATTTTGACTTTTGATTTTACCATTTTGACTGTTTGTTTTGCTCACTTTTGTTTGCTTTTTGACTTACACTATCTGCTTGTGTTGGGGAAAATGCATCAAAAAGCATGATTTTATTGGTCTGTCTTTGTGTCGTTACTGGTATGCTTTAGAGAATTTTCCTTGTGTGTCTTTTTCGCTTCTCTCTGGCCTTGTGTCTCTTTTTCACTTGTTAGTTGGTACGTATGTCTGCTTTCCCTCTCACTCTTCTCGCTTTCTAACTTCCTATTGACCCCCATTTCCTCCATTATTTTCCTCTTTTGTAGCTCCTTTGGTTCCAGGGACCAAACCTATATCCCACTGCACAGACAGATTGTAAGGCAGTGGGAAATAGGTTCCAGTGTGCTCATACACCTGTTGGTGGATACTGGAATCAGCAGATAGATTCTGAATCACAGCTTCCCCCTCAATTAAACCTCAAAACTGCAAAAAATAGAGCCCCCAGCACACACACCAGCCTCAAAAGTGAACAAAGCCAGACGACCTTCATAAGGAAGAACAGGAGATTGCACAAGTGAAGTAAAAACAACCCCACCTTCCCTGAAAAACAGAATTAAAGTAGGGGAGGGAAAGGGGGAAAGAGAGAAAAATCCACACAAATGAAGAAAAACCAAAGGAAGAACCCAGACCCCTGGGAGGGCAGATACTGAGAAAACTGACTTCGGAATGCAACAATGAAGAGCCCCCAGAATGACTGGTCTTAAACTACAAACCTAGATATCAAGACATTAGTGGAGAGATTAAAAAGAATTGAGGAGAGACAAGAAGAAACTAGTAAGGAGTTCATAACTGAGATATCAGTAATAAAGAATACTGTGAATGAAATAAATAACAAACTGATAAGCATGAAAAGCAGAATTAGCCAAGCAGAAGAAAGAATCTCAGAGCTTGAGGACCAAAATATAGAACTAACCCAAAATGTTAAAAACACAGAAAACAAGCTTAAAAAGACAGAACAAAATCTTCAAGAGATGAGAGATTACTTCAAGACACCAAACCTAAGAGTAATTGGCCTTCCTGAGACAGAAAGAGAGACAGAGACCACACTGGAACAAACTTTCTATGAGATTATCCAAGAAAACTTCCTTTATCTAATCAGTGATGCAAAAATTCAAACAGAAGAGATTCAGAGAACCCCTGCAAGACAACAAATGAGAAGACCAACTCCCAGACACATAATAATTCGCCTAAACAAAGTAGGTATGAAAGAAAAAATCCTAAAGGCAGCAAGAGAAAAAGGTTAGACTACTTACCAGGGAAGACCAATTAGAAAAGCAGCAGATTTATCTACAGAAACCCTCCAGGCTAGGAGAGCTGGAGCCCTATCTTCAAAGTTCTAAAAGATAAACAATTTCAACCGAGAATAACCTACCCAGCCAAGCTAAGCTTCATCAGTGAGGGAGAATTGAAATCTTTCCCAGATATCCAATCCCTAAGAACCTACACTGCCACCAGACCACCT
>CAUYQG010099492.1:0-36129 GCA_963574415.1 Tarsius wallacei
AAAAAAGAAACTACAGGTCAGTATCCCTTATGACCATAGGTGCAAAAAAACTCAACAAGATCCTAGCAAATTGGATCCAAAAACACATCTCCTGCGTTTTCTAAGATTCTTATAGTTTGAGGTTTTACGTTTAGGTCTTTCCTCCATTTAGAGTTAATTTTGTGTATGGTGATAGGTAGGGGTCCTGTTTCAATCTTCTGCATGTGGTCAGCCAGTTGTCCCAGCACCATTTGCTGAATAGGTTCTCCTCTCCCCAGTGGTAGTTGTTGGAGGCTTTGTCGAAGATGAGTTGGTTGAGAAATAGAGGCTTTGCTTCTGGAATTTCTAAACTGTTCCATTCGTCTATATGCCTGTTCTTGTACCAATTCCAGGCTGTTTTGATTACTGTAGCCTTATAGTAAAGTTTGAAGACTGGAAGTGTGATACCTCCTACTTTGTTTCTTTTGCTAAGGATTATTTTGGCTATTCGTGGTCATTTATGTTTCCATATGAATTTCTGTATTGTCATTTTCAAGTCTGAGAAGAATAATGTTAGCAACTTAATGGGTATTGTGTAAAATCTGTAGATTGCCTTTGGTAGGATGGACATTTTAACAATGTTGATTCTTCCTATTAATGAACTTGGAATATTTTTCCATTTGTTTCTGTCTTCTTGGATTTCTTTGAGCAGTGTTTTGTAGTTCTCATTGTAAAGGTCTTTCACTTTTCTGGTTAGGAAGATGCTGAGGTATTTCATTTTTTTGTGTGGCTATTGTGAATGGTATTGTGCTTTTAATATGGGCCTCTGCCTGCTTGTTGTTGGGGTATAGGAATGCAACTGTCTTTTGCACATTTGTTTTGCACCCTGAAACTTTGCCAAAGTCCTTTATCAGTGTAGCAGGTTTTTGACAGATTCTCGTGGATTTTCAAGGTATAGGATCATATCATCAGTAAAGAGGGATAAATTGACTTCTTCTTTTCCTATTTGAATACCTCTGATTTCCTTCTCTGGTCTAATTGTCCTAGCTAGGACTTCCAGCACAATGTTGAACAAGAGGGGTGAGAGTGGGCAGCCTTGTCTTATTCCAGTTTTCAGGGGAAATGTTTCTAGTTTCTGTCCATTTAGCATTATGTTAGCTGTGGATTTATCTTAAACGGCACTTACTATTTCCTTCTATACCTAAGTGTTTGAGGGTATTTATCAAGAAGGATGCTGGATTTTATCAAAAGCTTTTTCTGCATCTAATGATATAATCATGTGGTTCTTGATTTTACATCTGTTGATGTATTTAATTACATTTATGGTCTTGCGAATGTTGAACCAGCCCTGCATCCTGGGGATGAAGCTTACTTGTCATGGTGGATGATTTTTGAGATGTGTTTTTGGATCCAATTTGCTAGGATCTTGTTGAGTTTTTTTGCACCTATGGTCATAAGGGATACTGACCTGTAGTTTCTTTTTTTGTTGAATATTTACCTGTTTTGGGTATCAGTGTGATGTTAGCTTAGTAAAATGATTTGGGGAGAATTCCATCTTTCACAATTGCCTGGAATACATTCAATAGGATTGATATCAGCTACCCCTTATACGTTTTGTAGAATTCTGCTGGAAAGTCATCCAGTTCATGACTTCTTTTTTGTAGGTAGTTTTCATATGAAAACCAGAGTCAATTTCCTGGGTTGTTATTGGTCTATTTAATGTCTCAATGTCTTCTTGTTTCAACCTGGGGATGTGATGTCAGAAAGTCCTCTATTTCATTTAGGTTATCAAGTTTGTTTCCATACAGGAGTACATAGTAATCTCTGATAATCTTTGGTATTTCTTTGGGGTCAGTTGTGATCTGATCTTTTGTATTTCCGATTGTGTTTATTTGGGACTTTTGTCTCCTTTTCTTGATCATTCTGGCTAGGGGTCCATCAATCTTGTTAATTCTTTCAAAAACAGCTTTTTGTTTTGTTGGTGTTTTCTATGATATCTTTGTCTTCTATGTTGATATTTGGGCTCTTATTTTGGTGATTTGAATTCTTCTGTTAAAATTGGGGTTTTGGTGGTCTTCTCTTTCCAGCTCCCTTAGGTGATTTCTTAGGCTCTCCACTTGTGATCTTTCCATTTTCTTGATGTGTGCTCACAGAGATATAAATTTCCCTCTTAGAACTGTTTTCATGGCATCCCAGAGGTTTTGGTAAGAGGTTTCTTCATTTTCATTTATTTCCAGGAATCTTTTAATTTCTGCTTTGATTTCAGTGTTGACCCAGTAGTTGTTCAACATCATGCTGTTTAGTGGCCATGTCCTTGTGGGCTTTAGGGAAATGCTGTTGGTGTTGATATTCATTTTTATTCCACTGTGGTCTGAGAGTGTGTGTGGCAACATTTCAACCTTATGGAATTTGTTTATGCTTGATTTATGGCCAAGGCTGTGATCAATCTTGGAGTACGTTTCATATGGTGACGAGTAAAAAGTATATTCTGTGATTGTCAGGTGGAATAATCTGTAGGTATCTATTAAGTCCATTTGGTCAAGTGTCAAGTTTAGGTTCTGGTTCCTTGTTGATTTTTTCCTCTAAGATCGATCTAGGGCTGTTAGTGGGGTATTCACGTCCCCTGCTATAATAGTGTTTGTGTCAATATCTTTTTTTAGTTTACTTAGTAGTTGCTTTATAGATGCTGGTGCTCCTGTGTTGGGTGCATATATGTTTAGGATAGATATTTCTTGTTGATGGATTGAACCTTTTATCATTATGTAGTGTCCTTTTGCATCTTTTTAAATTTTTGATAGCTTAAAGGTTGTTTTGTCTGATATTAAGATTGCAACTTCGGTTTCTTTTGTGATCTATTCACCTGAAACTCATTTTCAATCCTTTAACTTTGAGTGTGTATGCATCCCTTGTAGTGAGATGAGTCTCCTGGATGCAGCAAATAATTGGGTCATAGTTTCTTATACAGTTTGCCATTCTGTGTCTTTTCAGTGGTGCATTTAGTCCATTCACATTGAGGCTGATTATTGAAATGTGATTGTTTATCCTTGTCATGAGATTCTTATAAAGTTTTTTGTTTGCTTGTTTTCTTTTGGCTTTGGGGTTGATGTATGTGTGTGTTTTCAATTTCTTGTTGCACTATATTCTCTGTTGATTCTGTGCTCTGTTGTTGAGAAGCATGTGGTCATTCTTTTTTTCTGTCTCTGTGTTTAATACTGTTTAAGTGCTCCTGATGATCTGGTCTGGAAGCTGCATAATCTCTTAGGGATTGAATTCTGAGAAGGATTTTAATTCTCCATCACCAATTAAGCTGAGCTTAGCTGGATAGGAAATTCTTGGTTGAAATTGTTTGTCTTTGTGGATTTTGGATATAGGCCTGCAGTCCCTTCTTGCTTGTAGTATTTCTGCTGATAGGTCTGCTGCTATTCTGATTGTTTTTCCCTGGTAGGTAGTGTGACCATTTTCTTGCTGCCTTTAGGATTTTTTTCTTTTGTACCTTCTTTGTGTAGGCGAATTATCATTTGTCTAGGGTTTGGTCTTCTCATTTGATGTCTTGTTAGGGTTCTCTGTATCCCTTGTGCTTGACTGGTCACATCTCTGTTGAGATGGGGAAAGTTTTCTTGAACTTCCTCCTGGAATACTTGTTCCAAGTTGTTCTCCATTTCGCTTTCTTCTTCTGCGATACCAGTCAGCATTGTTTTTGGCCTCTTGATATAATTACACATCTCCGTAGGCTTTGTTCTTTCTTTCTGAGTCTTCTTCTATGTTTTTTACAGATTGGGTTAATTTCATGTTCTGGTCTTCAAGTTCTGAGATTCTTTCTTCAGTTAGATTAATTCTGCTTTCTATGCTTGTCATCTTGTTATTTATGTCTTGTATGAAATTTTTTATTGCCAAAATCTGTTACAAGTTCTTTCAATGTTGCATCTTGTCTTTCTTGGGTCTTATTCACTCTTTCCATCCACTCCCTAATCCCTGTCATATTCTGGGGCCAGTCATTAGTGACTTTCATTTATTGGTCACCATGGTCTGATTTTTGAAGAGTTTTATCTTTGGTACTCTTGAAATTGCCTGTGGCCTTCCCTTGGTTTTTCCTCATTTGTGACGGATCTCTTGTTTTTTTCTTTATTATGTTATTCAGTGTCAGTGGGAGAGGCTTTCCCTTCTGATGTCTGTTCAGTTCTCCATCCTTCCCTGATCTTGGCTCTGGATTTGTTCTATTTTGAAATAGGATGATGGATGGGAAACTTTGCTGTCTCTTGTAGTTTTTGAAATTCAAATAAAGTAGTGGATAGGGCGCTAGGACTCAGAAACTACTTGCAAATTACAGTGTACACTTATTGTGGCATGTGTTCCCTGAGACCCACTCCCCACCACCACTCTATATGATGATGCAAAGCAGAAACCAATGCAAGAAACAATTGAAAACCCCCACACACAGACATACACACACACACCCCAAAACAAACTGGAATAACAACATAGTGAAACAAAACAAACAACAACAACAAAAAAAAACCCAAGAAAGCTAAACATACACACACACACACACACACACACACACAGGCCTAGCACAAAGTGAATAGACAGGAAAAACAGACTGGGGGAAAAAAGGAATACAGATCGAACCCTCACACATATATTGACTCACAACTTAATCTACAAAAAATTTTTTTAAAAACCCAGAATAACAAAAGAGCAAAAACAAACCAACAACAACATCAAAATTGAAAGATGAATACTCCATCACTCACATACTCATAAACAGAAAATGACAAATAAAAAAAGAAACAAAAAAAGAAAAGAAAAAAATTGGGGAGATGCAGATCAAACCCTCACATATACTTTCACGACAAAGGAAAATATTTTAAAAATAGATGAACTAACAAACAAACAGTCAAGAAATTTTTTTTTTAATGTTTTTTTAAATGCCCTCTTGGGGCAGACTCTATAATTGTTCCTCTAATCAGGTCTCTCCTGCAGAGCCACCTCTTTCACTCTCTCCTCAGTGTCCGGAGCAGGGAAGGAGGAGGGGCAGTGGAGGTGGGTGGAGCTGCAGTCCTCCCCTCCCACTCTCATATGGTCAGGGAGATCTCCCCCAGTTGGGAGGTATGGGATTGTCTCTTCCCCAGGTATGTACTTGTGGGGGGGGGGTGCCCCAGCCAGTACTATCCTGGAATGCAGTTCTCCTATTGTGACTGACATCCAGGCTCTGCCTGGGTTTGTCCCTTTCAGTGTGGCTCAGCTAGGTGGGTCTGACATTCAGAGGATTGCTGTGGAGGAGGTTTGGGTCAGCCCCAGGCTCACCAGTGATCTCTTTGGAGTCCTTCCTTGTCCTTGTCCTTTTCTGGCCATACCCTTTGTCCACAAGCTGGATCAGGGTGAGGGGTGGGATGCCTGGAACTCAGCACTCATCAGGTCCCTCTGAAGTTTGTGCTTTCAGCTGAAAAAACAAGACCACCAAAACCCTTCAGCAGAAAAATCCAGATCACCAAAATAATAGCCTAAATTTGGAACATAGAAGACAAAAATATAATACAAAAAATCAACAAAACAAAAAGCTGGTACTTTGAAAGGATAAACAAGATTGATGGACCCCTAGCTAGATAGATCAAAAAAAAGAGAGAAAAAGCCCAACTAAACAGAATCAGAAATGCAAAAGATCAAGTCACAACTGACCCAGAAGAAATACAAAAGATTATCAGAGATTACTATGTACACTTGAATAGAAACAAACTTGAAAACCTAAATGAAGCCAGGCTCAGTGGCTCAGCCTATAATCCCGTGCCTTTGGGAGGCTGAGGTGAGTGGATTGCCTGAGCCCGCAGGTTCGAGACCCGCCCGGGCAACTTGGCGAGACCTCATCTCTACAATAAATCAAAATTAGCCAGGCGTGGTAGCGTGCCTGTAGTTCCAGCTACTCAGAAGGCTGAGCAGCCACCGTACTCCGGTCTGGGCGACAGAGTGAGACTCCAACCCCCCCCCAAAAAAAGAAAACCTAAATGAAATAGAGGATTTTCTGAAATTACACAATCTCTCCAAGTTGAAACAAGAAGAAACTGAAACCCTAAATAGACCAATAATAACCCAGAAAATTGAGTTTGTCATAAGAAAGCCACCTACAAAAAAAAAAAGTCCTGGACCAGACAACCCTCCAGCAGAATTCTACAAAACATACAAGGAGGAGTTGATACCAATTTTATTGAAAGTATTCCAGGCGATCAAGAAAAACAGAACTCTACCCAAGTCATTTTATGAAGCTTACATCACACTGCTACACAAACTGGGTAAAGATCCAACATAGAAACAGGACCACAGGCCAATTTTCCCGATGAACACAGATGCAAAAATTCTCAATAAGATTCTAGAAAATCAGATCCAACAACACATCTCAAAAAGTCATCCATCATGACCAAGTAGGCTTCATCCCCAGGATGCAGGACCGGTTCAACATCCACAAGACCATAAATGTAATTAAATACATCAAGAGATGTAAAAACAAGAACCACATGATTATATCATTAGACGTGGAAAAAACTTTCGATAAAATCTAACATTGCTTCTTGATAAAAGCCCTCAAATATCTAGGCATTGATGGAACATAACTCATAACAGTAAGAGCCATCTGTGAGAAACTCACAGCCACATGCTGCTAAACAGAAAGAAACTGGAACCATTTCCCTGAAAACAGAAACAAGATAAGGCTGCCCACTCTCACCCCTCCTGTTCAACATAGTATTGGAAGTCCTAGCCGAGCAATCAGACAAGAGAAGGAAATCGGAGTATCCAAATAAGAAAAGAGGACGTTGTTATTCCTCTTAGCAGACAACATGATTACATACCTCGAAAACCCAAGAGAATCTGTCAATAAAACCTCCTTACACTGATAAAGGACTTTGTCAAAGCCTCAGGGTATAAAATAAATGTGCAAAAGACAGTAGCATTCCTATATACCAATAATAAACAAACAGAAACCCAAATAAAAAGCACAATCCCATTCATAATAGCCACAAAAAAAATGGAAATACCTTGGCATCTTCCTAACCAGAGAAGTCAAAGACCTTTACAATAAAAACTACAAAACACTGCTTAAAGAAATCAAAGATGACACAAAGAAATGGAAAATTATTCCATGCTCATGGATTGGAAGAAATTGGAAGAATCAACATTATTAAGATGCCCATCCTATCCAAGGCAATCTATAGATTTAATGCAATACCCATTAAATTACCAGCATCATTCTTCTCAGACCTTTAAACAACAATACAGGAATTCCTATGGAATTCCACAAATAGTCAAAACAATCTCAGTAAATGAAACAAAGTGAGAGGTATCACACTTCCAGACCTCAAACTTTATTATAAGCATACAATAATCAAAACAGCCTGGTATTGGTACAAGAACAGGCATATAGACCAATGGAACAAGATAGAGAGTCCGGCAGCAACACCTCAGTTTCTCAACCAACTCATCTTTGTCAAAGCTTCCACCATCAACCACAGGGGAGAGGAGAACCTATTCAGTAAATAGTTCTTGGAAAACTTGCTGACCACATGCAGAAGATTAAAACAAGACCCCTACCTTAAACCATACACAAAAATTAACTCTAAATGAATCAAATACCTAAAAATAAAACCTCAAGCTAGAAGAACCTTAGAAAAAGCAGAGACACCCTTATGAAAATTGGAACTGGCAAACAATTCCTGATCAAAACCCCAAGTGCCCATGCCATAAGAGGTAAGATAGACAAGTGAGGCCTCATCAAACTGACAAGCTTCTGCAAAGCCAAAGAAACCATCAAGAGAGCAGGGAGACAGCCCACAGACTGGGAAAAAAATATTTGCCAACTGTATGTCTGGCAAAGGCCTAACATCTAGGATCTACAAGGAACTCAAATGTGCCGAAAATAAATAAGCAAACAGCCCCGTTACAAAGTGGGCAAAAGATATGAATAGACACTTCTCAAAAGAAGACATACGAGCAGCCAACAGATACATGAAAAAATGTTCAGCCTCACTATTCATCAAAGAAATGCAAATTAAAGCCACACTGAGATACCATCCTAACTCCAGTCAGGTTGACCATCATCAATAACTCAAAAAATAACAGGTGCTGGAGAGGATGCAGGGAAAAGGGAACACTTCTACACTGTTGGTAGGAGTGTAAACAAGTATTGCCTCTGTGGAAAACAGAGTGGCTATTCCTAAAAGATCTAAAAATCGACCTCCCATACAACCCCACAATTCCCCTGCTGGAAATATACCTGGAGGAACTCAAATCACTCTATGAAAAGATACCTGCACACGCATGTTTATTGCAGCATTATTCACAATAGCAAAAACATGGAACCAACCATGCTGCCTATTGAAAGACGACTGGATTTTTAAAATGTGGTACATATGCACAATGGAATATTACATAGTCATAAAGAAGGACAAAATTATGAACTTCACAGCAACTTGAACTTAGAGTCTATAATACTTAGTGAACTATCACAGAAACAAAAAACTGAGTACCACATTTTCTCACTCATAAGCGGACCTTGAACAATTATCATAATACTATAAGAAAGGGATTGGCAGTGGTAAGAAACTGCCAGGGGAGTGGGGGCACACCTCATCAACAAGAGTACCTGCGTAATGAGCCTTTGTATACCCTACCCTGAATTGTACCCCATATCTTTAAAATAAAAAATTTAAATTAAATAAACAGAAACTACAAGTAATTTTGAAGTACTATAATTTTAAATATAGTACAATGCATCCTATATGTCATATGAAATCATTAAAATCATGTTTTAACAGACTAAAGCTATTTAATGACATAGAAAGTACTCCACTGAGATATTGTTAGAAACAAAAGGCACATCCCTGCAAGGTAATATAAAATAGTCTGTATCATATGCATATCTAAAGACTTGACGTATATGATTCAAAATATTTTAAATGGCTATGTCTGGTGAAGGAATTAGGGTGATTTTTATTTTCTCCTTTGTGCTTTCTGGATGATACAAATTTTTGCAACTTGTAATACAGCATAATCAAAGAAAAAAGTTTATATGAAAAAATAAAAGATTGGACGTACATATCTTTACATTGCATCATAAAAAACATGCAATCCCATGAGTCAGGCTGAACTCCAGCAGCTACTAAAACTAATTTGATGACTTTCACAGAAATTAAGTGAATTTATACTACCAGATAATAAGGCATATTATTACACTACAATAACATAGTATGATATACACATAAAAATTGATAGTAGAACAAAGTAGTCTAGAAATAGAATCTAATACACATCTACTCAAAAAGAACTTAGTATATAATAAAGAGGGCATTATTAATCATTGAATAGGAGGAAAAATTATTTAATAAATATTACTAAAATACTGAGTCAGTTATTTTAGGGAAAAGATAAATCACTACATTACAAAATACAAAAATTTTGGATGGTTTAAAATATTAAGTATAAAAACTATACTCAGGAAGAAATATGAAATACAAATGAATTTGTGATCTAGAATTTAGAATACCTTTCTAAACAATGGTAAAGGAAGAAATAAACCAAAGACAGAGAGAGAGACCAATTTTCCTACATTTCTGCATATCACTTCCTCACGTCAAAAACTACTATAAATAAAATGTAAACATAAAAGAAAACAAAGAAAACATCTGCAAAAAAAACAAAGAGTTAAAATGCTTAATATAACTCTATCTTGTAAGTCAAGATAACCGTTCCAATTTTTTTAATTAGTGGGAGAATATGACCAAGCTTTAAGTTCCATTAGGGCAGGGACAGTCTCTCTCTTGTTTGCTGCCAAATGTTACACTTTCTGAAGAATGCATCACACATAGTGGGCAATCAATAAATATTGATTTTTATTGATTAAGTAAAAGAATGATAATTTACAAAAGAGTAAATAGAAATGACCAATAAAACATGTATATGTTAAAAGTCCAAAATCACTGGTGATTACAGAAATGCAAGATGAAACAGAAATAGCATTTTATTCTATGAATGACAAATTTTTTAAATGTCTACTACCGTCAAGAATGTGATGAAATGAGTACTCTCACCTACTGCTACTAGGAGTTTAAATTGGCTCAAATTTTGTCAATATATTCAAAACTCTCAAATTTGTTTTTACCCTTCAGCAATATTTTCATTTCTGGGAATTTATTATTAGAAAATAATCCAAATAAACACAAAAATATCAATCTCTGCAATTATGGTAATGCTGCAAATTGAAAACAACCTATTTATTAAATATAGGAAATGGGTTAAATAATTACGTACATATGATATGATGTTATAAAATATGTGATTTTTAATACTTAAGTATTGTAAAATAAGTTCAAAGGATAAATATGTACTATATATTGATTTTCATTTTCTTTAAAACATGTGGGTAGCAACATGTTAAAAAATAATATGTGCATATATTTGTGTTTACTTGGATAGTGGAATATGCTTTTAAATTGGTTTCCCAAAGATCTTACAAGTTGTTGTACAATAAGGCAAAAAATCATTTTTAAACCCTCTCTTCACTGGGCACCTGTAGTCCCAAGTAGTTGGGAGGCTGAGGAGGGAAGCTTGCTTGAGCCTAGGAGTCTGAGACCTGCCTGTGCAATGTAGCAAGACCTCATTTCCTTCAAAACAAAATAAGAAATAAAACCTCTCTTCTGTGAGGTTTATAAGCTCTTCTTTACAGATTGCAAAGCTGTCATTTTAATACATTCCATTGCTCACAAAAAGATCCAAGAGTGGGAGCTGATTTGTGCTCTAAACTGAAACTCTTTTTTCCACACCTGCTCTTAAGCAGACCTAACAATTTCAACATATGATGGAGCCAGCAATGATATCCCCATAGCCAAAGGCCTCCTGAGCTCACTCCATCCACAAAGCCAACACCCACTCTTGTTAATTCAATAACTGGCATCTAAGAAACTCTTCTTGCTTAGTTTAGAATATTTTGCCATTTAGGTGAACAATTTTTCACCAGAAGTGTGAACAGAAAAGTGAATTCATAGAAGAAAAATAGTTGGAAAATAATTTCCCTTTACAATGTTTTCAAAGTTTCTTTTAACTTGAGAAATTTTACCTACAGAAATAGAAAAAAAAAAACTAGATTTATTGTTCATTATTATTTTCCTAAATGTTTACATCTTTTATTAACTTCAATATATGGGATAGTTCCATATGTAAAACTTTAATATGGTTCTGTGCATATGTACTACATGCCCACAAGTCTCTTTTTCCGAATTGTGCTTTGTTGAAAGTTTTAAGGCCTGTGAATTTAAGAGAAAATGTATATATCTGGTATTCCAATAGGCATTTGTAGATACTAATCATCAGTCAAAAATGATGTGTTCAGATTCTAACTCAAACCTTATTTTTTCTAGCCTTCCTGTCTATCATTGTCATCCATCATAATTATTCTCTATATCTATTGATATTCAAATAATATTGCCCTGAGAATTATTATGAAGTAGAAACCTTCTTTCTAGCTACTGGATTTCCTTCTCAGACACTAGTAACCTCATAATGTTTGATGCCTGCCTAAGAGGAAAATGTCAGGGGTTAGAGATGGAGATTGAGTAAGACAATCCCACTCAAACCAAGAGACAGTTCATTATTTCTTTCTTCAATTGAGAATTATCTCTCTTTAAGGCAGATAATATGTGTATTCAGTGCTGGATTAAAGATCTATAAGATTTGCCAGAATTTCTACATCAGGCAATTCCCTGTTTGTGGAGAGGATCTAATTTCTTATTTCTGAGCTTCTACACATTATTTCACTCATTAAACATTTAGTGTATGTGTATGTGATATAAAAGACACACTCGAAAATGAGTAAGAATAGCTAACATCATACTAAATAGTGAATGACTGAATGTTTTTTGCCTAAAATTTGAAAAACTGCAAAGATTTCTTTTACCACTTCTGTCCAATATTATGCTGGAGAGTCTATTCAATGTAATAGGAAAACATAAATAAAAATGAAAGGCATCCAGACTTGAAAGGAAGAAATAAAGCTGTCTTAATTTGCATGACTGTCTATGTAGAAAATTCTACGGCATCTACAAAAAAAGCTAATAGAATTAATAAGTAAATTTAGCAAGGTTGCAAGGTAAGTACACAAAAAATGTTCTATATGCCAGCCACAAATAATCAAAAATGGAAAATTTTAAAACACTATTTACAATAGCATTTAAAACTATTAAATGTGTACTTAAAAATAAATCTGACAAAAAGTGTGCAAGACCTATCTGCTGAAAAGTACAAAACATTACTGAGAGGAATTCATGTTCATGGATCAGAGATGCCAATTCTCCCCAAATTGATTTATAAATTCAGTGCAATCCCAATTACAGCTTCAGGAGGCTTTTTTTTTGGTAGAAATTGACAAGCTGATTCTGGCGCTTACATGGAAATCTAAAACAACTTTGAAAAAGGAGACAGAGGGCTTATACTACCTAACTTCAAAAGTTTTTTATAAAGCTACATCATTCAAGACAATGTGGTATTTGCATTAAAATAGATAAATTAATAAATGTTTAGAATTAAGTATAAAACCACATATTTATGATTTTTGACAAAGATTCCAAGATAATTTAAAAGAGAAAAAAAATATTTTTAATAAATGATTCTGGAATAACTGAATATTAATATGCATAAAATGAAGCTTGATTCTTATCTCATACCATATACAAAAATTAACCCAAAATAAATCATAAACTGAAATACCAGAGTTAAAACTATAAGTCAGGTGCAGTAGCTCACACCTATAATCCCAGCACTTTGGGAGGTGGAGGCGGGAGGATTGCCTGAGCCCAGTAGTTTGAGACTAGTCTGGGCAATTTAGTGAGACCTTGTCTCTACAATAAATCAAAAATTAGCTGGACATGATGGCGTGCACCTGTAGTCCCAGCTACTTGAAAGGCTGAGGTAGAAGGATCGTGTGAGCCCAGCAGGTCGAGGCTGTGATAGCTGTAAGCATGCCACTGCTCTCCAACCTGGGCCACAGAGAGAGACTCTGTCTCAAAAAAAAAAAAAAAATGTATAAAACTCCTAGAAGAAAGCAGAAAAAAATTTTAGTGACCTTACTTGGCAAAGATTTATAAAATTATAGGATACAAGAAGGAAAAGAATCAATAAATTAGACTTTATCCAAATATACTATTTTAAAAAGGAAAAAGTAATCCCGACTGGTATCTGGAATACACTTTAAAAACCCTTAAAACAACACCACAGTTTTATTAAAAATAGGAAAGATATCACCAAAGAAGATATACAAATGGCAAATAAGTGCATGAAAAGATGTCCAACAACACTAGTCACTAGGGTAATGCAAAGTAAAACCACAATGAGACATCACTGCATGCCCACCAAAATGGTTAAAATTTAAAAAGACTGACTGTATCAAGTGTTTTTAAGGCTATGAAGCAACTGGAAATCTCATACACTACTGGTGGAAACATAAAATTGTCCAACCTATTCTGGGAAACAGTTTCTTTCAAAGTAAATATGCACAATCCATATGACTCAGCCATTCCACTCCGAGGTATTTATCCAAGAAAAATGAAAGTATAGTTCACAAAAGACATATATGTGAATGTTCATAACAGCTTTACTTGTTGTAGCCAAAAACTGGAAACAAGCTAAATGTACACCAAGGTAAATGAATTAAAAATTGTGACATATTCTTATGATGGAATACAATTCAACAGTAAAAAGGAATAAACTATGGGTATGCTAAACAACATAGTGTAAACTCAAAATAATTATTCTGAGTAGAAGCCAAAAAAAAAAAACAAAACTCTAATTACATAAAATTCTCAAAACATGCAAATTTATCTGTAATGACAGGAAATAATGACTAAAGATAGGGGAGAGACATGAAAAAACTTTTGCAGGTGATTGTTATATTCATTAACTTGATTTTGGTGGGGTGTCACAGACATACATATATATCAAACTCATCATATTATATATCTTAAATATGTATGTTCTAACGTCTGTCAATTATATCTCAAGGAAACTGCAAATATAAATAAATAAATACAATCTATGGAGACAAAATGACAAGAAAGTATAACTGCCCTCGAGTGAGATTATGGGTAATGATTTAACTTTTTATTATGATAAACACCATAATACCAATACACCTAAAATAAAAAGTCTTTTTGTTCCTGGAAAATCTGATTGTGGAATTAAGACCTGAACTGGGCTACAACAATTTTATATCTATAATTATCTTAATGTATTTTTAGGTTTTAATTTTCACTCCCTATTACTTCCAAATTTTCTATAATGATCACATAAGCTTTACATAATAAAAACATTATTTTTAAAATAAATGTTTAATGAAAAGACTAATTTAAAAGATCTTGTAAATACTATAATATTGTAAGTATCATGCTTAACAATAGTTGAATACCAAGAAGAAAATTTTGCCTAAATATTGAAATGGTTATATAGAAAGATTTCAGAAGAATCCATAACAGTCTACAGAAAAAGAATGAAGGAGACCTTAGAGATTAATTTTCTTTAATAATTATCTCAATTCAGCTTGGATTTCACCTGCCGCAAATCCTTGCCTCCTCCTAATATGGCATAATTAGCAGCTTATTCAGCTGCACCAAAAAAAACCAAATCTTGAAGTTTACCCCCCAAATTTTAGGGTACCACAGGGGGTCAAATCAAGCTGCTACAGCTTTTGCTATTTGTGCACTATTTTGATGGTCACTGAGGTATGGCAAGGACAGCCTGACCTTAACAGCAGTGACAGGCAGGCTCTAAAAGCAAGTTGCAGTGCACTGCCACTCAACAGCTCTGGAATGCATGAAAAATCTTTATTAACTTCTTGGAATAGTATCACCCTTTGGAGATATTGCATTTTGGCTTTTTTCCTTTACTTTCACTACCAAGTGAAAGCACAAGCTACAAACTTAATGACTTTAAATAAATTCATCTTTGAAGTGAGTTCTGGTTCCAAGAGACGCCACAGAGCCATCAAAGGAAAGAGCAATACTTCACGAACAAGAAGGTGTGTGCTTCCTACTTCTTTATGTCCTTGACACATGGAATCCTATGAGCCATTCACAGACTTCTATCCTTTGGATCCGGGGATTCTTCTAATTTATATCTGTGTATTACTAGACACCACTACTATTCTGATGTAGGTGAGAGAGATGAGGCAGTACTACTGAACTCAAGGTAAATAAATGGCAGATTGGAATATTTAAGACAGAATTTTTGTCTCTTTCAACAGAACAGCCATGTTAAAAGTTAGCCTCGCCTCTCAATAAATTGTTTCAGCAAGTCATGTTTGTCCTATCACTTCTGAAATTTTTTTTAAAAAAGTGAGGCAGGAGGGCATATTGATTTTCTAATCGCTAGCATCTCAAAGTGCTAGTGATTAGGAAATCAATATGCCCTCCTGCCTCACTTCCATTCTTCACAATTCTAACTATCAGAATAGTCACAAAGTTCACCAAGTGGCTATCAGAATATCAGCTTCGCTAATGGTTGATATTTCTTTAAAAACATAAAATAAAAACAGAGCTGTAAGGCCAAGAGTGGACTTAATAACCCGCAGTCAAGGTCACCCTAATATATCCTTTCAGGTACTGGTAAAGAAGCAGGTCCTGCTCAGTCTGCTTAGCTCATGGAAGAAGGGATTCCTAAATCCCTCTCTCTTCGTATAAATGTATGAGACAAGCAGAAAAATAGCCAAATCAGATTATCACTTTAGGAACATAACAACTATCCATTGTGTTGTACAAGGCCCAGTAGATTTACACTCACCAATTAGCCATTTATCTTCCTTTGGAGAAGATAAGTAAAAAATGGTCAGAGAAACAAGAAATGTTCACTCCAGAATTAGCTAAAACTGATGTGATCCTATGAATGAGTGGGTTGGAGTCCTCATAGAATTGGGTATCCTGACACATAAATCTTAAAGACCACAGTTTACTACAGACTTCCAAGAATACATTTTTATCAAGTACTCATAGAGAACATCAAGCTGGGGAGATGCTAGGAGGAAGAATTTGCAAGTCTGCTCAGTTTTTGACAGATGCTCAATGGCACTCTGCCTGTCAAAAGAGAGACCTTGCCGGGTTGCAGAAAGGCCTATAACTGTGAAGCTCTGAATACTTGTCTTATATGGATGCAAAAACTAACATTAGTTAGCCACATCAGCTGAATCTACCATCCAGTTTTTAATGTACTTACTTACAATGGCATTGGCACCAACTTGCTTTATTGTTCAAAGACATTGCAGTAATAGGTGGGCAGTCACATAACAATTATGATGTAAAAAGTGTTTGTGTTTGCTCAAACAGATATCAATAACGTCTGAGAAAAACTGAGCACAGTAGACCTAGTCCCTTTTCTATTATCCCTATATAAAGATGGAAAAAAATCAAGGAAGTGGGTGATTACATAACTACTCAATGTCTGAGCTAGTGTGTTGTGGAGACAAAAACGAACCCAAATGATCTAGCATCAGAGTTCATACTCTCAACCACTGCACTGTGCTGTGTTGCAAAAAATACCTATATATGTTTATAAGAAAAAATATCCTACCTAAATCAAAATAAAGAGTGAGTTTTGCTATGGTTAGAAAATTAGTCTCCACTCAAATTGTCACTTAAAACCACAGACTTAGAATTAATGAGACTGAGTTATCATCTTTTCTAATCTCCCTTCCAGAACATACATTCCTTCTATAAAACCCCCCAACAGATCATACATCTCCTAATATTGCCATAAATACCACAACTAGTAAGGGAGTGTTTATTGAGCATACTCTGTGCATGACTCTCCTAAGAGCTTTATATAAGGCATGGCATTTAGTCCCTATCAAGTGACTACATTGACTCCTCATTTTATACATCGAAAAATTAAAGTTGGAAGAGTAAGTGATTTGTCTAGGATCACACACCCTGTAATTAGGCCCAAGATTGTATATGGAAAGGGGTCTAAAAATCAAGATCAGGTGCAAGCCCCTGCCAGGGAGAAAAAGGGGTGCACTGTGCCGGGCACAGCTGTTGCCTGAGTCCCACAGTGGGGTGGTGTGCTCAGCAGGGCTGCTACTGATGTTCTTTGTGCTATCAGTTTATTCTTTCTGTGAGCTGCCCTTTCACGCCCTCGCCTATTTAATCTGCTTGTTTTATCTTTCCATCATTCAACAGATACTTAATGAGTACCCAGTATGAGCCAGAGACTGATGTAGACACTGAGAATAAATGAACAAAATAGAAATTCTTCCTCTTGTGAAGCTTGTATACTGTTGGGGCAAAAGGAGAAGTGTGTGAGTGTGTGTGTAACATAGATCTATATCTAAATCTCTATCAACATATAGATAATAGAGGTAGAGATTTAAAGATAGACTAGATAGATATAGATAGAAACATTTAGAAAGAGACTTGAAGAAAGAGAGATTTAGAGATAGAAAGATTGAGAGAGAAAGAGAGGTGCAAACCAAACAGAGAGGGAGAGATTTGGTGATCAATGTTATCAAGTGAAAATAAAACAGAGTAAGAGGTATTGAGAGTAATGGAGTATAGAGAGGAGGATGGAATTTTGTAACAGTTGTTTAGGAAAGGCTTTGCTAATAGAGTGACCCTTGGGCAGGGACTTTAAGGAGATATTTTATGTACTTGTGGGTCCTGATACCAGGAAAGGGATGGAGTCAATATGTCTCATCTTTACATCCCCTAAGAAATGCCTACATATCTTTATTCATTCATGTTGGGAGCCAGCCTTGGAGGCCTGCCTGATTGACAAAGTCCAGGTGGGCTGAAGACCCCGGGCCACAAAGCGAGTCCGGGCAGCTGAGGCCCTTCTGTCTTCCGCCTTTGCTGTTGATATGGCCGAAGGATTCTGTACAGTCAAGCATGAAGAAAACAACATGTTTATGTGAAGTACTCTCACCTAACCTAGGAATGTCATTGTTCATTTTTCCATTTCCCACCATGCCGTTTGGTCTTTTCTAACATATGCAATGGTTAAACTCTGAAGCACATCAAAGATGCTTTCTTTCTCTTGGTTATAAGTTACTAGATATTGCTTGAGTAAAAAAATGATATAAGTATATTCACTTACTATTTGATTTAGAATAATGTAGTTTAGTGTTTAGACATAAGGTTTTTTAGACACACGAGTTCATAATAAGTTCATTATGAGTTTATTATAAGTTCCAACACATACCTAGGAATTATATAGGTGATTTATAATATTGTTTTTACGGATTTAGGGTAAAGATTAGTCATCAAGGTTTTTTACTTAATCTAATTAAATAGTCAAGATTTTGAGTTGATGAATATAGAATAGGTTTTCACTGAATTCATGATATATTAATTGGATGCTTTAATGATAAATTAACTGGATACAGAAAACAACCTTGGGGCCTGGGAAACATCATTAAAAACTTCTTTAAGTTTTCTTTAGGAATATACACTGCACGATAAGAGAAGAGCAATGAAAACACCTGGATGAGGAAAGGCAATTACAAAGCTTTGAAAAGTCATAAAAACCCCAGAGAAAACTCCTGATACATGGAGAAACGTACACCTGGAAACTTTCTTGAGACATTCAAGGACTGTAATTTAGGACTTCAGGCCCAAACTATCATTCTTGGCTTTAAGAATAGTTTTACAGTTTAAAATTGTTTTGTGCTTTTAAGAATAGTGTTATAGTTTGGGACTGTTTTGAAAAGAGTTGCTGATAGTGCTATTCTAGGCATGATAACTGTTTTATCCATGTATTAAACGTAGTTGGTAAATGTATAATCATGCAAGTCTATATAATTAATGTACATATATATGAGGATATTAACAGAAAATTATTAGACTTTGATTATGTTTGGCAAGGTTTTTACTTTAAATCATTCATTAAGTTTTAATGCCATAGTTTGATGTTTTATAATTACCTTGAAGATTGTTTTAGATTCATAAGTTTAAGTTCTCATAATGATGAAGTTGGTGCTTTAAAGATAATGATAATTGCTTAAGTGGTTATCTCAAGACAAAGATATTTTCTAAAAGGCTATCAAGTATAAAAAAGAACACGTCAAACCACCCCCTAAACCACCATTAACCTAAGCTTAAAAGCTCATTAGCAATTATACAGTCATAATGATTTTAGTTGTGTTAGTTTTATTTTATTATGTTCTAGTTCATTTACATGTTGAAATTAGAGTAAAGATTAGTGTGTGTATTTTCACAGCAAGTCGCTTTCATAATTATTTTTTAGGTATTAGCCACTGTCTTTAGTCAAGTTAATAGGCTTCAAATTCCAGCTATCACTAGGTATGATTTATAGTTTTGTTTTAGAGGTTTTAAGGCTTTTTATTGGACAAGTGATGTATAACAGATGTATTGTGTTTTGTTTAAATAAAACATATTTTAAGATTTACTAACTAAAAGTAGTTAGTGTTTTTAGTCTGCTTAACGTCATGATATAGCTTGAGAAATTTCTCAAGAGATAATAATTTGATCAAACACCTTCAAATAATGAATGAAAACTCTCTGCTTCGAAAACCACAAGATAGTGATAACTTCTAAAGAATGATATGCGAGAAGGAGTATGTGTCGGGAGGATTTCCTGAAAAACATCACGCATGAACTATCTGTTCTGTCTCTTATCTCAGTCAAGGTTGTCAATTAAGTTACTGATTACATCTGTTGTAGGAATTTTCTTTGTCCTTTCCCTTGTACAAATAATATAAAAGCTCACTGTTAACTGGCAATAAACGGCATCTGTCCATCTGTCCTGCTCACAACAGTCAGGTGTCCAAGTGTTTCTCTCTTTCACCAACTCCGTCTCTCCTTCAGGAAATCCTAGACCCAGCTGGAGTGGGACTTCGGCACATTCATCTTGGAGTAAATTAGACAATGATTTTTATTATGCTAGACGCTATGGAAGACACAAAAATGAAAAATAGCAATTAGCTGTCTTGAGTCAGGTTTCCTGGGAAATAGACTTTGCAACTGAGGTTTGAATGCAGGAAAAAGTTTTATCGGGGAGTGCTTCCAGAAACAATACCCGTAAGAAAGTGAGGGAAGCAGCATTAGGCAGAGGGACACGTTGACTGGTCTTATAGGAAGCTCTGAGGTTGGGATGTTCCTCCAGGGACGAGGAGGACAAGCCTTTGAACTCCACATGGTGCAGTCACTGAATGCAGGTGGTCCCCAAGGATGGATTGACCCCTACTAGGCTAGGCTGCTCTGTTTGGCAGAGGGGCAATTGAAAGTGAAGGACTCTGTTGTGAACCAATAATGCCAATACTCCCAGCAACTGAGGAAATGAGTGCCTTGGTCCCAAAGGGAACATCCACCAAACTAAGTTTGTCCAACGCTTTCTTAGTAGGCAGTATCATAAGGATAGTTAAGAACATATTGAGTCTGAACACCTGGGTTCAAATCATGTCTCCAATAATTATCAGTTGTATAATGGTGGACAACTTACCTAATCTCTTTATGCTTGGGTTCCCTTGTCTGTAAAATTAAGGTAATAATGATGTCTATTTCCTAGGGCAGTTCTGAAGATGATTAGATGAGTTGATAGATGTAAAGTGCTTAGAAAATACCTGGCTTACCACAGTAAACAGAAAACAAATTGTATATAAATTTTCTCTTTTTGCTCAGAACCCCTGTACATATACTATTTCCACTTTATCAAATAAGTTTAGATAACTCACTAAAGGCAACATTTATGTACTTGCCCACTCAGTCAGCCTTTCTTTCCCTTGTCTTTTCTTCAGTCCTGGTGGTTTAGATAAGGTTGGCCTGAACCCTCAACCATGGATGGGCACGTGACTCAGGCTCCACCAATCAGAGCAGCACATCCTCAGCTCCTGATCTGGAGTAAGCATCAACCTGACCTAAGACAGTGAAGGCCTTTCCTGGGGCTTCTGCTAAACTTTCATTAAAGCAAGCATTTCTTCCATAAAATTCCCAGTTCTAGGACCATATAAAGATTCTGAAATGTTTAGGAATCATCCATTCTAAAATTTAGAAAGGGTCAATCTAAAAATGAAGCCAACACAAAAGAAACAAAACCAACATATGACAGATTCTGCATGACTGTGATTGAGTTCCTGGTTCCTGCTATGCCTAAAACCTGTGTTCTGGGTTTTGTAGTAACATGAATCAATGAATTTCTTTTTTGAGTTGGTTTCCCCACCCCCATCCCCTGAAAAACATGCATCTTGGGATCAGCACAGCTGAGCCAGCCAAAACCCAACTTTGAATTCTGTGGCAGTGAGCATAACCCTGGAGAATCAGAGGCTGAGATCCTAATACAAAAAGTGTGATGAGATAACAAGCACTCTGCAACCACAGCTTAAGAGAGACCTGTCAAGGGTAACCCCTGATATAATGTGGTAAGAATGATACTTCACCTTGTGGTCTTCCTCCCAGAAACCCATACCCAGTCTAATCATGAGAATAAAACCAAAAGAGGGGAATTCTGCAAAATACCTGACCAGTACTCTTCAAAACTATCAAGGTCAATTATGTTAAATGAAAGAAGTCAGGCACAGAAAGATAAATGCCATATATTCTCACTCATATATGGAAGCTGAAAAACATTGAGCTCATAAAAGTAGGAAATAGGATTATATTTATTAAAGGCTGTAAAGATAGAGGGAGGTGAGGATAGGGAGAGGTTGGCTGATGGATACAAAAATACAGCTAGATAGGAGGAATAAGATCTAGAGTTTTAGAGCACTGTAGGGGGACTGTAATTTTCAAGAATTTATTGTGTATATTGAAAAGCTAAGCCCGGCTCGGTGGCTGAGCCTGTAATCCCGCGCCTTGGGAGGCTGAGGTGAGTGGATTGCTGAGCCCGCGGGTTCAAGACCTGCCTGGGCAGGCGAAACTTCATCTCTACAATAAATCAAAAATATTAGCTGGGCGTGGTAGCGTGCGCCTGTAGTTCCGGCTACTCAGAAGGCTGAGGCGGAAGGATCGCCGGAGCCCAGCCAGGTCGAGGCTGCGTTGACCGGAAGCGGCCACTGCACTCCAGTCTGGGTGACAGAGTGAGATTCCAACTCAAAAAAAAAAAAAAAGAAAAGCTAGAACAGAGGATTCTGAATGTTCCCAACACAAATGATAAATGTTTGAGATGATGGATATGCTAATTACTCTGATTTAATAATTATACACTGTATACATGTATCAAAATATCACTCTATAACTCATAAAAATGTGCAATTATTACATTGAACTAAAAATAAAAGGGAAAAAACTGTCAAGGTCATCAAAAACAAAGAAAGTCTGAGAAATCATCACGGCCAAGGGGAAACCAAGGAGACATGAAGACTAAATGGAGAAAGAATATTACAGAAAAATTAATAAAATTGGAATAAAGGATAGCATTCAGTTAATTTTTTAAAAGGAGAGAGAGGGTAGTCTCTATATTCACTTCCAGTTGGTCTTTGTTCTGAGAGTTCTGTGACCTGGTAAGATGATGGCCAAAGATAGCTCCCTCAATTTTAGAAACTGGAGCTTGCTCACATCTGCCTGATGATAACTTTTCATGACAAGCCCTATTCCATTCGTTCAGCATATGGGCTCTGTGTAAGGTATTGGGGCTCAAAGCAATTCAAGTTATGCTTTGCACCCATGAAATCTGCAATCTGGGGAGCATTGAACAGAGAAGTTTGGAATCTCCTCTCCCATAGAGGCGCTCAGACCCATGACCTCCCCAGTAGAGTTTTCCTTAGGGTTAAGTAGGTCCTTGGCTCAGAGGACCCTGTACTTCAGATAGTTGTGTTATTACAGGAGGGAACATGAGGGAAGAAAAGGGAGTTGGTTTCAATTGGCTAGCACTGAGACATTACCAGAGGCTCTCAAACATATCCACGTTCACATCCCTCATCTTAAACTTTTGAGCCAGAAATCCTTCAGAATTTAGGATTTTTCAGAACTTTACCATGTAAATATGGTGCATCACTAAGGTCCAACAGGGTCTGGGACTACATCCCACAATCCAATGTATTAATATTATCAAAGTAAAACATGAATATTCACTAAGTGGAGTAAATATGATGAGTGTAGACAGCCTCATGCAACCTTAATCAAGTTTTGGCACCAGTTGGTGCCAAACTTACAGTAAATTTTTTAGTTTTGTGGCATTGAAATTTTGGATAAGGTACTATAGACCTGATTGACTCTTTCAGCTTCAACCCCAGTAGAAAATCAGTGGTGATCTCTCCTGACCTCATCCACACATTACTTAGCAGTTCTCAAACTTGAGTTTACATCACAATCACCCAGAGAATGTATTAAAACACAGATTACTGAATTCTACTTTCAGTACTTCTGATTCAGTAGGACTGGGCTGGGGCCCAAGAGCCATTTTTCTAAAAAGTTCCCAAGTGATTCTGATGCTGCTGGTCCCAAGACCACACTTAGGGGCCCACTGCTTTACTTGGTGGAGCTTCTTTATCTCACACTAAAATGAAGACATCAGTAGACACTCAAGTGCATTTCTCATCTTCATAAAGATTATCTTCCAAATGACCCCAATATGTATTTAATGACTCACAGCTGCCTCCCTGTTTGACATAAAGCCAGGTGGGTACTTCTTGTGAAAAACTTAGTTGCTTTGGTATTTTAATGGAATGCCACCTTGAGAGGGCCAAGTTAAGCTCTTCACTGGTGGTATAAGAATAAAAAAACAGCAACTCTAAAGGGGCTCAGGGGGAGAAGGTTGAACTTTGATTTTAAATAAAATTCTCGAGTTGAAATTCCTTTTCTAAACAACTGTATCATGTTGCTGTGTAAAAGAAACAACTTTGCAAGTGACTTTTAAAAAGTCATTAAGCCTGCAAAATGCTATTCTCCTTTTAACACACATAACTATCAGCTAACCTGAAAACTCTAGGAAAAACAAATCCTCTTCCTTCAGGAATCAGGGAAGTTGTGCAAATTCGCATGAACTGATTTTCCTAATTTCTCTACTTACAGACCAGGACATCTCTTTTTCACACCCATACATGTTTTTTTTTTTTCCAACTCTAATTCTCCATCTTTATCTTCTAGATCTTACCCACTAAATCCAGGGAGATCTCGCTTTACTCTCACTGTTTGTCTCAATTCTGAGAGAGAAATTGCCTAATTGGTAAGTAAAAGCTAGTACAGATCTACTCAAACAGAGGAAAACTACATGTTTGTAGATTGAATTAATCACAAGAATCAGTATAACCAACATCTCAAATTCTTGGAGTCCTTCAACCTTTAAAAAAGTCTCTTCTGCCAGGCTCAGTGGCTCAGCCTGTAATCCCGCGCCTTGGGATACTGAGGTGAGTGGATTGCCTGAGCCCGCGGGTTTGAGACCCGCCTGTGCAACTTGGCGAGACCTCATCTCTACAATAAATCAAAAATTAGCCGGGCGTGGTAGCACACGCCTGTAGTTCCAGCTACTCGGAAGGCTGAGGCGGAAGGATCGCCAGAGCCCAGCAGGTCAAGGCTGCAGTGGCTGGGAGCGTCCACTGTACTCCAGTCTGGGCGACAGAGTGAGACTCCAACTCAAAAAAAAAATGTCTCTTCTTATTGTTTCTCTAACACTGCATTTAATCTAAGCCTTAAAGAGAACTAAAGACATATTTCTATTGACTTTTTAAAATCTGACTTATAATTTTGAATATTCCATCAGCATTCTTCTTGTTTCAGTGACAAATGTTATTATTAATACTTTATCTACATCATGGATTTAACTGAGTTTGGGGGTTGATGTGGAAATCTGTTCATGATTTATAATTTTGTAAATAATAAACATGTGTTTTTGCCTCAGTTAATACTTACCAGCGAATCATTTCTTGGCCAATGACTAAATGTACTTCCGTATTCCCTTAAACATGCTACATGTATTTAAACACAGAGACCTTTAATGAATACATTCCAGCTAGCTCATAGATTACCAGTTGAACTGGGTGATGATTAGTTATTTGAAAAAAGATTATTTGCTTTTCAAAAATAATTTACTAGCCGGGCTCGGTGGCTCAGCCTGTAATCTCGCAGCTTGGGAGGCTGAGATGAGTGGATTGCCTGAGCCCGCGGGTTCAAGACCTGCCTGGGCAACTTGGTGAGACCTCATCTCTACAACAAATCAAAAAATTAGCCAGGTGTGGTAGCACGCGCCTGTAGTTCTAGCTATTGGAAGGCTGAGGCAGAAGGATCGCCGGAGCCCAGCAGGTCGAGGCTACGGTGGCTGGGAGCAGCCACTGCACTCCAGTCTGGGCGAGAGAGTGAGACCCCAACTCAAAAAAAAAAATTTACTATAGTTTCACTTAAATAGTCACATGCGAAGCTAGGTGTAGTGGTTCACTCCTGTTATCCTAGCTACTCAGGAGAGTGAAACGAGAGGATCATTGAGTCCAGGAGTTCAAGACAAGCCTAAATAACATATCGAGACCCCCATCTCTTTTTAAATAAATAAATAAATAGTCACACAGCCCACAGAATGGGAAAAAATATTTGCCAACTGTATATCTGACAAAGGCCTAACATCTAGGATCTCCAAGGAACTCAAAAGCGACAAAAGGAAAAAAACAGCCCCATTAAAAAGTGGGCAAAAGACATGGATAGACACTTTTCAAAAGGAGATATATGGGCAGCCAACAGACACATGAAAAAGTACTCAGGCTCACTCATCATCAGAGAAATGCAAATCAAAATCACCTTGAGATACCACCTAACCCCAGTAAGAATGGCCATCATTAATAAAACAAACAACAGATGCTGGTGAAGATGAGAGAAAAAGGAATGCTTCTACGCTGCTGGTGGGAATGCAAACTAATGCAACCTCTTTGGAAGACAGTGGCGATTTCTGAAAGAACTAGAAACTGACCTTCCATATGATCCAGTGATTCCCCTATTGGGAGTATACCTGGAGGAACTCAAATCATTCTACAAAAAAGATACCTGCACACGCATGTTTGTTGCAGCTCCGTTCACAATAGCAGAAACATGGAATCAATCATGCTGCCCATAAAAGCTGAACTGGATAAAGAAACTGTGTTACATATGCACAATGGAATATTATGCAGCCATCTAGAAGGACAAACGTATGGACTTTGCAGCAACTTGGATGGATTTAGAGTCAATCATACTCAGTGACCTATCACAGAAACAAAGAACAGAGTACCATATGTTCTCACTCATAAGCGGAACTTGAACAATTATAATACTATAAGAAAGCGATTGGCAGTAGTGGGAAACTGTCAGGGAAGGGGGTTGGGATTGGCAGTTGAGGGAAACTGTTAGGGGAGGGAGGGGCATACTTCATCAACAAGGGTACCTGCATAATCAATGTTTGTATACCTAACCCTGAATTGTAACCCACATCTTTATAATAATAACAAAAAATAAAAAATAAAAAAATCACATATAAAAGCATGTTTTGACTCAACCACATGTTCATGCACATAGCTGTTGCTGAAAGCAAGTATAAAAATAAAATAGAAATGAAGGGAAAATATCACGTTTGTTTTAGGCTTGCAAACTCTGCTTCTAGGAAGACGTCCATTTCCCAACAGAAAGGTTCCAAACATGTGCTGTTCTATGAGGTTATCAGATTGAACATTGGCAGGAACTGCTCCATGGCCCCCACCCCCACAGCCCACAGTAAGTAGCTGGGTGGAATCTAGGGCTAGGGATATCTGATGATTCCTTACATGCGGGGTTACCAAGAGCAAGATGTCCAAAGGGCGAACTGTTTCCAAGTATTCCTTCTGTAGCTTATCTTTAGAGACAAGAGGTGTACTTCAAGAATCTCTGCCCCAGAGGAACTGTTCTCAGCCTAGGATCTATTCCTGCCCACCCCTCAGCTGGAATCCCTGACTCTAATCCTAATTCTGGATATTAGGGATGGGACCTACAAATGAATTTCTTCACATTCTCTCCATTTTATGCCTTAAATTCTCTCATATTTTCATATTTCTTAATTTTTCTCTAAAAACAAAATTTAGCCCTGTCCCTAGAAAAGGACCAGGTTGACATTTAGCCCTTAAAGGTGTATTCCAGGCTCAGGCTACCTGCCTCCTTGAAAATGAGAGAAGTCCAATAACTCACTACCTGAGAAGATTGCTAGCCAGGGCAAATATACAATTTCTTCGTCCAGATGCCACCATGCCAGAAATTGTACCAACGGGAATGGACTGAAATATAATGCATTTTGTCAGTGCCCACAACGTGGCAGACATTTTCTAGGCTAGTGTTATGAAGAAAACTAAGCCGGTCACTATCCTCAAGTGCCTCAGAATCTAGTAGAGGGATTCCCTCCTTTGGGATTAATTATTGTTCTTTCTCTGTAACCCTCAAATTAGCATCTACTCATGGGCATAATTAACAACACAACATACTACATTTGTACATCAGATATTTCCTCCCATTCCTAGTGTCTGTGGAAGAAGACAGTTTTTAAAATAAAAATTCTCACAAACCACTGAAATAAGTACAATGACCTGCATGCCTCAGTTTCAGAAAAACTCAACTCTGTCACCATAAAGACTCATTTCACTACAACCGTCACCCTTCTGAGAGCCATTCATGCGCCATTACTTCAACAAAGCAGTAGATGGCACCAGAAAACTGCCGCATGAGCGTAACTGCATGAGCATTCCTGGCTTACAATGTCTCCTTTCTCCTCAGGGAGTCTTAGCATTTCACATGCAGCGCCTTAAATGTGTCCTCCTAGGTATCATTACCTATTAGAAGAGCTGTAGAAGTAAAAAACCAATACTCTAACAAGAGAAGCACCCACCATTGTCACTGTCGACAGTCTGATTTAATGCAGGCGTGAGCCACGTGGCTTCCAGGCAACTTCATGACTTGCCAAGTGAGTAAGTCACCTTAAGCAACTCTGGGTTCTCATTTCCTCATTTCCCTCATAATTAGAGTCAGAATGTCATCTAGCACCCAGAGAGGAATGTGTGAGAAGCAAATGCCGTACTGGATTTGAAAGGCTTTGTCAACGGTGATGGGTTATTTATTAATTAGCATGAGCACACACTTCCCTGTGATCACAGTGCAGCCGGGGCGACACCCAAGCGGGGCTAGGGAAACCATTTTCTCTGCAGAAGCATGAGGTGCTCTGCCCGGGAATGCAGTGTTTCCATCATGCCTGGCCAACATCCTCAATAGCGTACAGTGAGGGAACAGAAGCGCTATTCAGTTTCTGGGGTTTTGCCTTCCCAGCTTTCTGGTTAACGTATCACCCCTCCTCGACTCCAGTCTCAGGCTGACGCCCCGGGAACTCGGAACTCATTCCCTGTACTCTCAGCAAACTCCCAGTAAAAATAAAACTTAAGCAAAATGGTAAAGAATGAAAAAAGTCCCTCTCTTCTTCCATAACCTGATTTCAGCTCTCCTTCCCCAGATAATCCTGTGCCATCTAAGCTTTAAATGAGAATTGTGGTGAAAGGGCGGTATTTCAAGCAAAGCGAAAAAAACCATATCTAAAAGTAAAACGTGAGCCATTGTAGGGAGAGAGCTTTTAAGTCACCATCTCCTTCCAACAGAAAAGTCCTCTCACACGTTTTAAATAAAGCCCAGCCAGCTTTTCCCCTTCCTGTCCCTAAACTTCCCTCTGCTCTATGCATCTGACCACACTCTGAAATGTACACACTGTGCTATTTTTTTCCCTCCACGCCCCTCAGCAGCCACATTTTTTAAATTTTCTGACCTTTAACTCAATGTTGAAGTTCTTTTCCCTCCATACATACACGTATTCAGCAGAAATCAAGCTAACCACCATGCAAGCACCAGACTTAACAAAATAATACTACAACTCATTGTACTACTTTATAACTGATAAAACATTTCCATTCAATAGATAAATCGAGGGAAACAACATGTAGTAAATAGCCTAAGGTCCCAGGGCTAACTGGGAGCAGAATTCAGACTTACATGTGACCTCTGTCTCCCAGAGGTCCAAGGACCACTCCCTTCTAACACTAAGAGCTTTCTAGAAGCTGTGGAAAAGGAGACTTAAGAACAGAATGATACTACCATGGAAATGCCCTAATGCCCCACCTCCAGGCCCCACTGATTCTCTATGGGGATCAAAGGTAATCATAGATACACCAGCACTGGTAAGCTTGTTATTTGAGGGGTGGGAGAATAAGAATGAGAAGTTCTATCCCCGCCCTTTCCACTGCTCTCTCTTGATTTCCCTTAAATAAGTACTTAAGAAAAATTGTACCCAGACCTGAGCAAGACCCAGAGTAATTTTCCCATATGCCAGCTTTAGCCTTGAACCTTAAATACATTGAAAAACCCTAAGATAGAGGAGGAAAGAAGAGATCTAAGAAGCAAAGAAATCAGGGCCTAAACCTATGTTCTTGATTCCAGATTTTTTAATCCTACCTGAGGATGGTACTACGAGAAAAGTACTTTCTAGGCTGTTGTGCAAGAAAGGCAGCCACCATGTTCTTTTTGTGTTTTTACTGAACTATCCTAATGTGACTTAACACAACCACCAACACCCATTTTTTTCCCATTAGATCATTCTTACAGAGTTTCCTCTTTGGTCCACAACAGAGCTGCTGTGCTCCTTCTGGGTCAGCCCCTTCCTGACACACACACACAAAAGCCTTGTTAGACATGACACTTCTTTCCTACCAGGGAAAGTCCCAGGCCACGTAAGAGAGTCTCTGCCCCAAAACAGGGAAGAGCCCAAACCTGAGAGTTCCAACATGGGGACGGAGATAAACTGGGATTGAGAAGAATTGAAATAGCTTGAGACCACACATCTTCTGGCAGTGGCCCCTCTAAAAAACTCTTTGCATCGTCCATATGAATGCTTTTGTCTGAGAGCTAGGAAAGTGTCCGTGGCTCTCCAGGTCACTTCACTCCCCACGCTACCTTCCTGCTAATATTCCTAAAGTGAAGGATAATTTTATGTTACCTCAGCAACCATTTTGAATATAAAGTTAACTTTCTCATACCAGAAGTAGGGCTCAATCATCCTTGATACAGTTGCTAGTTCTACACCCTCCTCCAGTTTCTCAGTGTGGTTGATCCAGATATCTGCTTTATTCAACTTCCTCCTAATGGTCACTTTTCTATGGGACAACTAGATACAACCTACTATTGGCTCTGCTGACCCCCACATCCCGCATGGACTGCCAGTTGTATCACTGTAACCACCTGTCAGTCACAGCATGACCTTCTGGAATTCATACCTGCTTGTTCTAAATTCACCAGCTTAAAGTCTCCATGGGAAACCTGCTTGGATAACACCCTGGACAAGTAAAGTCATTGATCTATGGTCAGTCTCTCTCTCTCTCTCTCTCTCTCTCTCTCTCTCTCTCTGTCTCTGTCTCTGTCTCTCTACCTGCTCTCTGACACCCTACCTCCATGTGTATCTTCTCCAGGCTCCAGGTGTGCCATGTACCCCTCTGGAGCAGTAAGTAATAAAATCTTGATTTCTATCTTGCATCTCTCCTAATCAATGAAGGGATTCTCTTCATCTTAAAGATCCTAAATTACAACAATCCCCTAACTAGAGATAATTTCCACAGAAGTCCCAAGGGCAGAAATAGAAACAGAGCATGAAACTCATTTGGTCATCTTTAGGGACATATCAGGAAGGCTTGCCAATGCAAAGGTGAGGCTGCAGATAACTGCTGTTCTGGGACTTATAAGCACCTGTGGTTGAGTGGTTTCTCTGTGCATGGCATAGTGCTTCCTAGGAACACCTTTGCTTCAAAGTTGCAGTGGCTATTGCTTATATATACACCTATATGTGTATATGTGCTATATTTACATCTATTTCTGAGTATATATGTACATATAAATAAATATTTAATATAAACATATATTTATAAATATATTATAATGTTGAATATGTTTACAAATATTACATGTATTGTATTATTGATTAGTTATTATTATATCATAATATATTATAAAATATATTTACATCATTACATACAAAACATATACACAATGAATGCGGCTAAATGGGATTACAAAAAAAATCAAAAACAACAATACCCCACACTTCTATGAAACTTTTGAATTTTATCAAATATATTTGCATCTTTTGCTGTATTGTTTAATTACAAAATCATGAGATACATTGGGCAGATGTCATGATTAGCCCTATTTGACAGATAAGGATATTAAACTTTCAATACATTGTGCTGGTCTGAATCAAACTAGACTCCAGGTTAGTGACTTACTCATTTTACCATGCCCCGGTCACACATTGCTTTAAAACATTAACCGTTAGAGGTATAAACTTTCAATGTTTATAAATCTATCTTGGGAATTATTTTTGCTGACATACCTCCCTGATTACTTTTTAAGCCTCTGTAATTAAAATTAAAATAGAAATGAGTAAAAATCATTTGGATGCAACTAACCTAAAAATCACAATTTGGTCTATTTTTCTCAAATCCACCTGAACCTTAGGAGTCACTTGAGATCTTTTTAAAACGTGAGGGTTGGGCTTCACATCTGACCAATTAAAGCAGACTGTCTGGGAGTGGGCAAAGCAAAGTATTTTTTAAAGCGCAACATTGGATTTTAATGTGCAGCTATAGGCTTAATGTTTCGGAAGTCCACAGTCTCATCCAATGTGCCACATGATGCCAAATATTATGCACATAATTGTGTGAGTAAATGTCCCATCTATATAATCCAAATGTCTCCCCAAGTCTACCAGGGTTTACCCTTTTCACTGTTATTTACCATTTTCTGTCAATGCTCTCCTCCAATATTTTAGTGTCCAGGAGGCATGGTTTCCTGCTTCATCCCACTCTAAATTCCTCTGTTGCTGATTTCCCAGTCCTACTTCCCATCTTGCTTCCTGCAGGTGTTGACCTGTTTCCTTAGCTCTGCCCCGCACCTTTGGCCACCACCTTCCCCACCTTCATTCAAACACTCAGAGCAACACTCTCACCACTATTTCATGGGATAAACTTTTACTAAAAACTTGAGTTTCATAGAAGGAGACTATAGCTACAAAAGAAAAGCGTCTCGTTGAGTATTAGGCAAACTTGTTGAAGTTTCTTGGTGTGCCACAGAGGATTCTCACCGGTTATTTTTTTTTTTCTTTGTCATGAACAATTTTCTATGTTTCATTATTTAAAAAGACTTTTCTACCATCCTTCCTCTTCTCAAGGTCTCAGGGGTCCTCACCACCTATCTACCAAGCTATGACTCAAGAAAACCCACACTCCCTCAATTTTATTACTAAAAGTAATCTAGCACTTTGTCTTCATCTTTTCCTCTAAGTCATTTTGGGAGCCATCACCTCTTTTTTTTTTCCTTTTTACTAAAATGACCAATCCAGTATTTTCCTAAACAAAAGTGCCATAACCCCTAGCATCTCGCGGAAGCTTTGAAGTTACTGGTTTTCTTTGACAGGATGAATTTTTAGACTGTGATCACTCCCCTCATCACTCCAAGTGTGTGTGTGCATGTGTGTGTGTGTGTGTGTGTGTGTGTGTGTGTGTGTGTGTGTGTGAGACTATCATGTGAAAAAGTGGTTAGGAACCTGAGAGAATGGAATGCACGATAGGAAAGTTTTAGAGGGTTACTAAAAGAAGAGACAGCCCTAAGGTCTGAGAAAGCAGCCTGAGAAATCAACAATTCCTAGAGGCAGCCAATAAAGGCTGATCTGTGGCCCAATGGGGAAGTGGTTGAGCACTGACAGCCTTCAGAGAATGTCCCCGGACCAGTGTCATTGAAAGTCACCTAGGGTCTTGCTCAAACAGTCACAAATACTTGCCAAGAGCCCTCTATGACCTCCCTCCAGTGAGAGGGAGGGGCTTCACTCCTGGGGCAGCTAATCAGGGTCAGACACTAAACTGGGTACTTGTAGCGCAAAAAGCTTCAAGACAGGAAATAAAAGAATTCTTTGGGCAAGATGTCTTCTGAACATCCCACCTGTCCCAAAATTGCAAAATCTTCCTAATCAGATTCTGGTAGGAGGAGAAAAACAGCCTCCAATTCGTGATCTTCAAGGTGTTAACTAGCAAACCGGGCAATTCTAGACTTTATGCAGTAGAGTCTGTTGCAATATGGGGCAGAATATACAATCAAATCTGAATGATTTCAAAAACAGGGTATCTTGCTCTGAGCAATGATCAAGAATTTCAAAGCCAAAAGGAATACCCAAGAGTCATCATGACACTTACAGACAAACTGGGGTTCATGAGGTAGAAATTACTTGTTGGACTTCTTATTGGTACAGTTGAGGCTACTTGGTCTCCTGGCTTCCTGTAAAAGAACCTTTTATAAACCTGTCATATAACCTATCATAAAACATACTCTTAATTAATCTTTATTTTTCTTATTAACAGAGGAAGCCTTAAGATGTCAAACAGCCTGTATTATAATTAAAAAGGCCATGATGAGAAAAAATACAATTCCTGACACAAATTATAATGTCACTTCTCATCTGGCTACAATGCCTATTTCTTCTCTCTTTTCGTCTAATATCACACCCTTTCCTCCCACAATGTATATTGAAATGCCTGAAGACAGATCATCTCTTCATGTAAGCCCATGAAAACTGCCTAGAGAAAGTCAATGTTTCAGGCTGACCCCAGAATGAGTTAATTACAAAATTCAGAGCCAGGAACAAAACTTGATCTTAGTTTTGTTGACTTAAGAGATTTTTATCCCAGCACACCCTCTCAGCTTTATTTATTACCCCTAGATCTGCAAGAGAGGTGAAATCAATGCCAATTATACCTATCAAACCTGGTGCTTATAAAATTCCTAGCATTTTGCTAAAATACCAGGCAATCTTCAAAGGACGCCTATCTCAACTACAACAACAATAATATGGATTTCCAAGATGAGGCATAGTCAACAGAACCATGAATTGAGTGAGAGTCAGGAAGCTCGGATATAGGCCCAGTTCTTTGTTTGTTTGTTTGTTTGTTTTAGAGTTGCGAGGTGCATGTGAGGACTTGCTACATAAATAAATAAATCACATGCAAGTGAGATTTGAGCTTCTAGAGAGCCCTCTCTCCCCCTGGCAGTGGATAACAGATGGTTGTGTGCCCCCTCCCTAACCCTCTTCTTTAGCAGTGCCCAGCATCTGTTGTTCTCGCCTTAATGCTATGTGCCCAGTGTTTAGGGTCTGCTTATGAGTGAGAACATGGAGTAATCAGTTTTTTGTTTCTGTGATAGTTCACTTATAATGATGGTCTCTAGCTGCATCCATGTTGCTACAAAATGATCGTGTTCTTCGTTATGGCTCCTGAGTATTCTATCATGTATATGTACCACATTTTCTTTATCCAGTCCACTTTCGATGGACATCTGGGTTGGTTCCATGTTTTTGCTATTGTAAATAGTGCTACAGAGAACACATGTGTGCAGGTGTTTTTTAGTAAAGCAATTGATGTTCCTCTGGGTATATTCCCCAAAGCAGGATTGCTGGATCATGTGGTAGCTAAATTTTTAGCTCTGAGAAAATGCCACACTGCTTTCCACAAAGGTTAAATTGGCATACATGTCCACCAACATTCCATTTTCTCCACAGCCTTGCCAACACCTGATGTTTTGTGACTTTTAATGATAGCCATCCTGATCGGTGTGAGGCAGTATCTCATTATAGTTTACATTTGCATTTCTCTGGTGATTAGTGAAGCTGAGCATTTTTTCATGTTTGTTGGCTGCTTGTATATCTTCCTTTCAGAAGTGTTTGTTCATGTCCCTTGCCCACTTTTCAATAGGGTTATTTGTTGCTTCCTTTTTCTGTCCTTTATTTGAGTTCCTTATAGATCCTAGATGTTAGGCCTTTGTCAGATGCATACCTTACAAATAATTTTTTCCCTTTCTGTGGGTATGATTTTACTCTCTTGGTGGTTTCATTTACTGTGTATTAGGCAATTCTTTTGCTTATTGACAAAAGATGCCACCCAGGGTACCTGCTTTCCTTACCTGAAATTGAGAAGTCTGGGCAAGATAATCCCTAAGGTCCTTTCATCCACAAGTTTCTATGATTCCTTATAATCATATGGATATTTCCAATGATATCTAGAATGATGTGGCTTAGGTTGGTTAATCCAGAAGCACAAGACATACTTCCCAGGGCCACCTTGGCAAACCACTTTAGAAAATTCAGTGTGGCTAAGAAAAAATTAATTGCAAAATGAGATCACCCAAGTTAGAATTTTCCCAATAGCCTGTTTTACTTAGAAGAAAAATCACAGAACCCCAGTGGGCACAGGCTATTATTGAGGTTATGCAAATCTTTCTCCACAGCCCAAGAACCTCCTATCCAGTACCACAACAGAGCCCTCTTCTGATACTGACTTAGAGGGCACTCACCCCATCTAAACCTCACAGTCTGTTGTCCTTGGAACATTCTCAACAAACATTTAACTACAGCCCAGCCCTGCTTATCTTAAATGAATTTACCGGGTCTGGCTCCTTCTGGCACAGAGGCAGAAAGATAAAGAAACAAACAACTCACTTCTGCTTTATTCATGACTTCCCGAGAAAGGAAGAAAATGCAGAGAAAAAAAGAATAGGAGGAAGGTGACACAGGAAATACTGCGTGGAAGAACCAAGGAGGGGAGGAAAATGTATCATTAAGGTAGTTAGTTGGGAAATAGTAGCCTCTCTACTACCATATGCTAAATTAATTATGGAAGCTGATGGGTAAGTTGTATGATTTGCATAACAGGTTATACATTTCTCAAGTGCATGCATTCAAGAGGTCATAATACTTAACACAAATATTGGTACACTGCAGTCTTCCAATTTAACGTTCAGAGACTTGATTTCAAATATGACAAAAATGTTGAAATTGGTATGACATTGGAAGAACTGAACACATCAAATGACATGGGTAGAGTATCTACGATGCATTCTCTCTGCAGCAAAGTTCAAGGGGGCTGAGAGAACGGACGTTCTGGTGTGTTTCCCTTTCTCCCTTTCATCATACAACTTGAGCGTACTAAGTGTAACAAACTGAATGTTTGTGTCCCTCCAAAATTCATATGTTGAATCCCAAACCTAATGTATTTCAAAGTTGGATCTCTGGAGAGGTTTAAGTGAGATCATGAAGGTAGAGTCTCTATGATGGGATTCATGTCCTTATAAGAAGAGAGATCAGAGCTCTCTCAAAGAAGAGGTCATGTAAGTACACAATGAGAAGGCAATTGCCTACAAGCTAAGAGAAAAG
>CAUYQG010099493.1:0-23711 GCA_963574415.1 Tarsius wallacei
GCCGGGTGCAGTGACTCAAGCCTGTAATCCCAGCACTTTGGGAGGCTGAGGTGAGAGGATTGCCTGAGCCCACGGATTTGAGACCAGTCTGGACAACATGGTAAGACCTCATCTCTACAATAAATCAAAAAATTAGCCGGGAGCAACCACTGCACTCCAGTCTGGGCGACAGAGTGAGACTCCAACTCAAAAAACAAAACAAAACCCATCTATTAAATATGTGCTTATGAGCTTGAAATTAATAGGGCTATAAAGTGGTGATGATAAAGTGTTATCTTACATTTGAATAATAGTTTAAGAGTTTCAGGGATTTGATATTATCTTGTCTGATGTCTGTGATTCTATGAAGTAGATAAGTCAGATATTATTCTCCTTGCACATAAGAGAGACTGAAGCTCTGAGATCAAGTGATTTGCACGTATTCCTATATCCTAGTTTAAGTGATAGCACTTATGCAAAAATGCTGGATTGACAATAATAACAATTTTAACAGAAAGAACACAGATTATTTTCTTCCTAATCCAGTGCTACATGATAATTCAGTCTTGCCAGTCTTTGGTGTTTTTTTTTTTTTTTTTTTAAATGAAGGTCCTATAAGTACATTTGTAGTTTGTGGCAGTCATTAGTTCCCTGGGAGGTCTAGGTACTACTTTTTATATGCAGAATTTCATACCCATCTGATCTAAAACTTTCATGAAGAATTTAGATTTAAATGCTTTCCCTATGTGTTGATTGAGCTAGACATGTAGCATGTTGCTGTAAGACTCCAGATGTTCTTTCTTTCCTTTCTAGTTAGCTCTACACTGGTCAGCAGTGATGATCCCCTACAGTTGTTACAAATTCCTTGCAAGGATAACAGAGGAGGGAGTTGAGATAGGTTTCAGTACGCATTAGTTGGGAAGCTGAAGAATAAGGTTGTTTTGCAGGGAGATAAATGAATTATATTCAAGTTGGGAAGGAGACACATAGATACAACAAAGGCCAAAGAGGGTTAAAAAGAGTAGATGTACTACACAAGGTCATTATGCTCACTTCTCGATTTCGAAAACATTTCAGGGAAGTTCAGGACCCCTATGCTTTTCTTGTCAAATTGCAAGTCATGTATACAGAGATGAATCAAGAGAAGAATCCCAGCATGGCTCTTTATATAAATTCAAATTAAAATCAAGTAGAATAAAAGCTGAAAAACAGGAGTGGCACAAATCATTTTTATCAGTCTTCCTTCTCTGGACACTTTGTATTTCATATTGGACTTTTGTCTCTAATAGCATTTTAAAAAATTTGAAGCATGTGCATAATACGTCTTTTGGGAGAAGCACAATAAATATCATCCACTAAAAAGGGGACATGACATAACTAGAGATAAAAAACATACTTCATTGGTTTAATTTACAGGAAATGTTTTTATATAGAAGTAACTATCTTTGCTTTCTTAAATGATCAAAATTCATTGGTTATGTAAATTTGTGATAGGACATGTGGGACATCTTTGAATTTTTCTGGTTATTGGCAGATTTCAGAATGTGAGCATGTTATTTATTTACTTGGGATTTCTAGATTTAAAATCATTGGTGCATTTTAAATCTAATGAAAAAGTTTGTTATGAAAATAAAGCCATTTTGTAGTAGATACAATTACTATTCAATTAACATTGCCTGGTTCAAAATTTTGAGGATAGAATCACATAGGTTGCTTTCTTTTCCTAGTAGAATTTGCCTAGTAGAAATTATTTGAGTGGTATGAGGACACACTGATTGACATGAGAGTACAAATTTTCTTAATTGGATTTTAAGAAAAAGTTTCTGTCTGAAAAAAGTACAAGCAAAAGATCACTATGAAAAGGGATCTGTTAATTTAATCCTTTATATGGAAGCTACAATTTAGCCACTTGGAAGCTGAATACTTTTGGCAGATAACAGAGGTGTTTTGTTTCTTTCCCATATTTTTGGCCCACACAGTGTTTGCATAAAAATTGAATTCGCTGTCACCATTTGAAACTCTAGAATTTCTGCTAAAACTCTGGAGTTTTGACTTCTCAAGAAAACAAAGAGTTGTCATTTTACTTCAGGGCTGAACTTTATTTTAATTTTTTTATTTTTTCAGTTTACTTAAAAAAATTTTAGAATTGTGGGGTACATGTGAGGATTTGCTACATACATAAACTGCATGCAGGTGAGGTTTGGGTTTCTAGCAAGCCCTTTCTCCTCCAGTAGTGGACATAACACCCGTTGGGTGCTTATGTACCCAGCGTTTGTTGTTCCTGCTCATGTATCCACGGTTTAGAGCTTGCTTATGAGTTAGAACATGAGGTATTCAGTTTTTTGTTTCTGTGATAGTTCACTTAGAATGATGCTGCATCCATGTTGCTGCAAAGGACATGATTTTGTTCTTTATGACTGAGTATTTGTACAACATTTTCTTTATCTGTACACTTTCAGTGGGCATCTGAGTTGGTTCCATGTTTTTGCTATTGTGAATAGTGCAACAATAAACATATGTGTGCATGTGTCTTTTTGGTACAGCAATCTATGTTCCTGTGGGTATATTTCCAGAAGTGGGATTGCTGGGTCATATGGTGGCTCAATTTTTAGCTTTTTGAGAAAATGCCCCACTTTTTCCCACAAAGATTGCACTAGCTTACATTCCTACCAACAGTGTAGAGCATTCCCTTTTCTTTGAAGCCTCACCAACACCTGTTGTTTTTTGTCTTTTTTTTTTTTTTTTTGAGTTGGAGTCGCCCAGACTGGAGTGTAGTGACCGTTCCCGGCCACCGCAGACTCGACCCGCTGGGCTCCAGCGATCCTTCCGCCTCAGGCTTCCAAGTCGCTGGAACTACAGGCGCGCGCTACCATGCCCAGCTAATTTTTGATTTATCGTAGAGATAAAGTCTTGCCAAGTTGCACAGGCGGGTCTCGAACCTGCGGGCTCAGGCAGTCCACTCACCTCAGCCTCCCAAAGCGCAGGATTACAGACTGAGCCACCGAGCCCAGTTTTTTGTCTTTTTAATGATCGCTATCCTCCTTGTGTGAGGTGGTTTGTCATTGTACATTTGATTTGCATTTCTCTGATGGTTAGTGAAACTGAGCATTTTTCATATATTTGTTGGCTGCTTGTATGTCTTCCTTTGAGAAGTATCTGTTCATGTCCTTTGCATACTTTTTAATGGGGTTGTTTGTTTTTTTCCTGTCAATTTGTTTGAGTTCCTTATAGGCCTTAGGGCTGAACTTTAGTTGAGTCGTCGGCTCTCTGGTTAAACATGTTCTTTGAGGCTGAATATTAGTTGACACTAATCCCTGCATTCAGATGCTGTTTTCCTTATGGTTAAGAGAAAAATGATGTATTTTGTTGTTCCATGTCTGTCTAGCTTCTCCATTAGTTAACTATATAAACACGGCCAAGCTGATAATCCTCATCTTTTGTTATTTTTAAAACGGAGATAGTAATGGTGCATGAGTCATAGTTTTGTAAAGATTGAGTGAATGAATTTATTATATCAGATACTTAGAACAATGCTGGGCACATAGTAAGCAATATTTAAGTTTTGGCTGCCATTACTGTTTTATTATGTCTATTCAAATTGGAAAAATTAAAGACAGGTTGAGTATAGGACATTATTTCAAGAATAATGGGAATGAACATGATTTATTTGTGGAAATACTGTTTAGTATGCAAATTATGCTTATCTTGCACGATTATAATACCATTATAAGATAAACTTATCCTGTTTCATTCATTTATGTTACCTGATTTTGATATCCATTTGAATTTGACATTTTTGTTTTAGGGACTGGGTCTGTTCAAAGCATTTTTTAGAGTTTTAAACCTTCAGGTAGAAAATACTTAAGAAGACCACACTAGTGTATCTTCAACAGGTGAATTTGTTTTTAAGGAAAGAATGTGGTAAGTTTAGTTTTCAGAAGAAAGAGGTTCCGGAGTTTCTACCAAAGTGTCTGATTTCTTTTTTTAATTAAAAACTCTAAGTCATCATGAGGTCCTTTGGGTTTGTTTTTTTGAAAAAATTTTTTTTAAACTTAGGATATACTTAGGATACGAGAAAATAAATGAAACATGGGTCACAAGAAATAAAACATAAAGTTTGATTATTGATTTTAAAATAAATGAATTCAAGTATGTAATCTCAAAAATGTGTATACACAGAATATTTAGAAGGCATGGGAAGATCAGCCGCCCTTGAAGAGCCTGTGCAGGAAGAGACAGCACAAGAAACACACATTTTCTCTCCTGTTGCGTCTCCTTCCCAAAAGACCAAAAGTGAGTAGCTAATTATAAAGCGCTTGAAACTATACTAGACTTTTATATACAAGTTTGTCCTGTATGCATACAAAGGCTAATAACAGTTGTGGAAATTTCAAATCTAAACAGTTATATATCTGATATCTTATATTTTATCAGTCTTTTCAGTCAATATTTATAAATCTCCAGTTATTTTATTCTCAGCCCTGAAATACAGTAATGAGCAAAGGAGAAAACAGTGCCTACTGTAATGAAGTTTAAATAGAGTAGATATTGTATAGATTTTTTTTCTTAAATGTGTCTTTTCCGGCTTTATTGAGGCATACTTAACAAATAAAAGTTGTACGTATTTATAGTGGGCAGCTTGATGTTTTAATATACATTGTGAATGTATATATTTGATATAAATATACATTGTGAATGTATATATTTGATATAAATATACATTGTGAAATTATAGCCACAAGGAAGTGATTAACATATTCACCACCTCATGTAGTTACAATTGTTTCATTTTGGTGAAGAGAACATGTAAGAACAGTTCTCTTAGCAAATTTCAAGTGTTCAATACAGTATTATTAGCTATAGTCACATCTGCTGCACATTAACCTCTCGAGAATTTGTTCGTCCTCCATAGCTGAACCTTTGTATCTTTTGATCAGCACCTCTTCATTTCCTCTAGCTCCTAGCTCCTGGCAACTACCATTCTACTCGCTGTTTTTATGAGCTTGACTTCTTTAGATTCCACATATGAGACCATGCTGTATTTGTCTTTCTGCTTCTGGCTCATTTCGCTTAGTATAATGTCCTTCAGGTTCATCTATGTTTTCATAAATGGCAGGAGCTCCTTCTTTCTTGAGGCTGAATCATAGTCTACTGTGTGTATGTAGACACACACACTGCATTTTCTTTATATATTCATCTGACAATGGCCACTTACTGAAATGAACAGGAGGGTACAGATATCTCTTCAACATACTGTTTTTATTTCCTTTTAATAAATACCCAGAAGTGGGATTGCTGTATCATATGGTAGTTTCATTTTAATTTTCTGAGGAACCTCCAATGGCTTTTATGACGACGGAACCATTTTACATTCCCACTGACAGTGTATGGGGTTCCCCTCTCCACATCCTCACTCACACTTCTTTTATCTTTTTGATAATAGTCATTCTATCAGATGTGAGGTGGTACCGCTTTGTAAATTTGACTTATATTTTTCTGATGATCAGTGATGTTGAACGCCTTTTTATATACATTCAGCCATTTGTATGGTTTTTTTTTTTTTTTTGGAGAAATGTCTATTCAGTTTCCTAGTCCATGTTTAAATTGGGTTATTTGCATTTTTGCTGTTGAGTTTTGTGAGTTTCTTGTAGATTTTGAATATTAACTCCTATCAGATCAGTGGTTTGCAAATGTTTTCTCCCATTCCATACATTGCCTTTTCGCTCTACTGATATTTCTGTTGCTGTACAGAAAAAGCTTTTTAGTTTGACGGTCTTGTTTGTTCATTTTTGCTTTTGTTTGTACTCCTGAAATCATTGTCTAGACCAAAGACGAGCTTTTTACCCTATGTTTTCTTTTAGCAGTTTTATGGTTTCAGGTCTTTTGTTTAAGTCTTTAGTTCATTTGGGTAATTCTTATATATGATGTGAGATAAAGGACACACTTCATTCTTTTGCATGTAGATATCTGGTTTTCCCAACACTATTTATTGAGTAGATTATCTTTTCCATATAGTGTGTCCTTGGCATCCTTGTCAAAGAGCTACAGTAATCAAAACAGTATGGTATTGGCATAAAAATTGACATATAGATCAATGAAACAGAATAAAGACTCCAGAAATAAGTTCATGCATTTATATAAAAAACTGATCTTAAATGTGTTTTTAAGTTAGAATTAAAATTTTTTTTTGTTTTTATTTCCTCTCTTATCTTAATAGCTTTAGGAGGTACAGATAGTTTTTGGATACATGGTTACATTGTATAGTGGTGAAGAAGGCTGGGCTTTAAATGTACCAGCTATCCCACCTGTGCACATTGCACCTGATAGAAGCCTCAGCTGCTTTCCCCCTTCTGTTTTCTGAGTCTCCAGTGTCCATTATACCATTCTCTACGCTTTGCAGATCCTTGGTTTAGCTTCCACTTGTAAATGAGAAAATGTACTATTTGGTTTTCTGTTCCTAGTTTAATTCACTAAGGATGATGTTCTCCAAGTTCATTCATGTTGCTCCAAAAGACATGATTTTATTCTTTTTGATAGCTGAATAGTATTCCATGGGGTTTGTGTGTGTGTGTGTGTGTGTGTGTGTGTGTGTGTGTGTGACATTTTTATTATCCATTGATCAATTGACAGACATTTAGGTTGATTACAGATCTTTGCGAATTGTGCTGCAATGAACTTGCAAATGCAAGTGTCTTTTTTGTATAATGAGTTCTGTTCCTTTGGGAGGATACCTAGTAGTGGGATTGATGGATCAAATGGTACATTTACTTTTAATTCTTTGAGAATCTCCTTATTGATTTCCAGGTGTACTAATTTGAACTTCTGCCAACAGTATATAAGCATGCCTATTTCACTGCATCTGCACCAACATCTATTTTTTATTTATTTTTTTAATAATGGCCATTCTGACTGGTGTAAGGTGGTATCTCTGTGGTTTCAATTTGCATTTCCCTGATGATTGGTGATGTTGAACATTTTTTCATGTGTTTGTTGGCCATTTGCATGTCTTTTTTCAAGTGATGTCTGTTCATGTCATTTGCCCACTTTTTAATGGGTCATTTGTTTTTTTCTTATTGATTTGTTTGAGCTCCTTGTAGATTCTGGATATTAGTCCTTTTATCTTCTCCCGTTCTGTAGGTTGCTGATTTGCTCTGTTTATTATATCTTTTGAAGTGTAGAAGCTTTTCAGTTTAATTAAGTTCTGCTTATTTATATTTATTTTTGTTTTTGTCATTTTTGCTTTGGGGGTTTAAGCTAAAGAATTTAATGATTTGCCTAGGCTGATATCCAGAACAGTTTTTACTCGGTTTTCTTCTAGAATTTTTATGGTTCCAGATCTGCCATTTAAGTCTTTAATCCATCTTGAGTTAATTTTTGTATATGGGGAGAAATAGGGATCAAGTTTCATTTGTCTGCAGGTAGCTAACCAATTTTCCCAGCACCATTTGTTGACTAGGGTGTCCTTTCCCCATGTGTGTTTTTATTTGCTTTGTCAAAGATAAGATGGTTTTCAGTATTTGGGTTTACTTCCAAATTCTCTATTAGGTTCATTGGTCCACGTGTCTGCTCTCACCAGTACTATGCTGTTTTGGTTATTACAACCTTGTAATATAATTTGAAGTCAGACAAGGTGATGCCTCCAGCTTTGTCATTTTTGCTTAGGACTGCTTTGGCTATTCTGGCTCTGTTTTGGTTCCATATGAATTATAGGATGTTTTTTCTAATTCTGTGAAAAATGACTTTATAGTTTGATAGGGATTGCATTGAATCTGTAGATTACTTTGGGTAATATTTTAACCACGTTGATTCTTTCAATCCATGAGCAGGGGATTTTTCTCCATTTGTTTGTGTCTTCTATATAGTTCCTTTCACAGGGTTTTGTAGTTCTTGTAGAGATCATTCATCTCCTTGTTTAAATATAATCCTAGATATTTTAGCTTTTTGGCTATGATTGTAAATGAAATTGAGTTCTTGATTTGGTTCTCAGCTTGGTTGCTATTGATGTATTGCAGTGCTACTAATTTGTGTGAGTTGATTTCATATTCTGAAACCTTACTGAATTCATTTATCAAGGCCAGGAGTCTTTTGGAGGAATCTTTAGGATTCTTTAGGTATAAGGTCATATTGTTGGCATACAGAAGTAATTTGATTTCTCCTTTTCCAATGTGGATACACTTTATTTCTTTCTCTTGCCTGATTGTTCTGGCTAGCACTTCCAGTACTATGTTAAATGGGAGATGTGAAAGTGGGCATCCTTGCCTTGTTCCAGTTCTGAAGGGGAATGCCTTCAACTCTACTCTGTTCAGGATGATATTGGCTGTGTGTTTGTTGTAGATGACTTTTTTTATTTGAGGAATGTTTTTGCTATGCTTTTTTTGTTGAGAGTTTTTATTATGAAGGGGTGCTGGATTTTGTCAAATACTTTCTCTGCATCCATGGAAATGATCATACGATTTTTGTTTTAAATTCTGTTTATGTGGTGGATCATATTTATTGACTTGTGTATGTTGAACTATTCCTGCATCTCTGGGATAAAGCCACTTGATCATGGAGGATTCTTTTTTTTAATGTGCTGTTGAATTCAGTTTGCTAATATTTTGTTGAAGATTTTTGTGTCTGTATTTATCAGGGATATTGGTCTGTAGTTTTTTTTTTTTTTTTTTTTCTGTGTCTTTTCCTGGTTTTAGTATAAGGGTGATACTGGCTTCATAGAGTGAGTTAGGGAGGATTTCTTCCTCTTTAGTCTTATGGAATAGCTTCAGTAAAAATTGATATCAGTTCTTCTTGAAGTTGGCAGAATTTGTCTGTGAGGGCCTAAGGTCCTGGGCTTTTTTTTAATGGGGAGATTTCTGATTACTGTTTCAATCTCACTTCTCATTATTGGTCTGTTTGGGGATTCTTTTTCTTCCTGATTCAAGGTTGGGAGGTTGTATAGTTCCAGTAACTTATTCATTTCCTCTAGATTGTCTAACTGCATCATTTTTGATTGAGCGAATTTGAATCATCTCTGTTCGTTTCTTAATTAATCTTGCTAGTGGTCTTTCAATTTTATTTTTTCCAAGAACCAACTTTTTGTTTCATTGATTCTTTATATTGTTGTTTTGTTTTCCATTTCATTTAGTCCTGCTCTGAGCTTCATTATTTCTTTTCTACTGCTAGCTTTGGGTTTAATTTCTTCATATTTTTCTCATTCCTTGAGGTGTGACATTAGTTTGTCATCATATGATCTTTCAATGTTATTGACGTAGGCCGTAGCCCTATAAATTTTCCTCTAAGCACTGCTTTGGCTGTATCCCAGAGATTTTCATAACTTTTTCCATTGTTGTCATTTATTTCCAAGCATTTTAAAATTTCCATCTTAGGATTTCATTGTTGGCCCAAGGATCATTCAGGAGCAGATTGTTTAACTTCCATGTTTTTGCTTAGTTTTGTGAGTTCTTCTTAGAGTTAATTTCTAGTTTTATTTCACTGTGGTCTGAGAACGTGCTTCATACAATTTTAAGTTTTTAAAAAATTTAATTTATGGCCTATCATATGGTCTATATTGGAGGATGTTCCATGTACTGATAAGAAAAATGCATATTCTGTAGTTTTGGGGTAGAATATTCTGTAGATGTCTGTTAATGCCATTTCTCTAGGGTGCAGTTTAACCCCAATGTTTCTTTATTGACTTTCTGCCTTGATGGTCTATCTATTGCTATTAGTGGAGTGTTGAAGTGTCCCACTGTTTTTGTTGTTGTCTCTCTCTTTTCTTAGGTCTACATGAATTTGTTTGAAAAACTTGGAGCTCTGGTGTTAGGTACATATATATTTTAAATCGTTAAAACTTCTGCTGGGCGTGGTGGCTCAAACCTGTAATCCCAGCACAGGGAGGCGGAGGTGAGAGGATTGCCTGAGTCCAGGGGTTTGAGACCAGCCTGGGCAACTTGGTGAGACATCGTCTCTACAATAAATCACAAAATTAGTCAGGCATGGTGGCGTGCACCTATAGCTCCAGCTACTTGGAAGGCTGAGGAGGAAGGATCACCTGAGCCATGCAGGTTGAGGCTGCAGTGACCGTGAACATGCCACGGCACTCCAGCCTGGGCAACAGAGTGAGATTCTGACTCTAAATAAATGAAAGAATGTTGTATCTTCTTGTTGGACTGATTCCTTTATCATTTTATAATAGCCATCTTTGTCATTTTTTAACTGCTGTTATTTTAAAGTCTATTTTATCTGACATGAAAATGACTACTCCTGCTCATTTTTGGTTTCTATTTGCATGGAATATTTTTTCCAACTCCTTTACCTTGAGTCTATAGGAGTCTTCGTGAGTTAAGGGGATCTCTTGAAAGGAGCACATATTTGGATTGTGTATTTTTATCCAATCTGCCAGTCTGTGTCTTTTTAGTGGGTCATGGAGACCATTTACATTCAGAGTTAATAATGATACATAAGTATCATTCATATATATGTATCACTGATATATATAGTATATATAGATATATATATTTATGTATATTGTATATATATTGATACATACATATATATGTATCATTCATCATAATGGTTGTTACCTGGTTGCTTTATTTATTTTCTCTATTGTGTTGATGTTCCATAAGCCTGTGAACTTTATGATTTCCAGTGTTTTTCTTCTGGTGTATTTTGACCTTTTGTTTCAGTATTTAGGGCTCCTTTGAATATTTGTTATAGCTAGCTGGTCTTGTGGGGACACATTCCCTCAGTGTTTGCTTGTCTGCAAATGACTTCTTTTCTCTTTCATTTATGAAACTTAGTTTTGCAGGATACAAAATCCTTGGCTACCTGTTATTCTGTTTAAGGAGATTGAAGATGGGCCCCCAATCTCTTCTGGTTTGTAGGTTTTCTTCTGAGAAGTTCACTGTTAGTCTGATAGGTTTACCTTTGTAAGTTTTTTGATGCTTTTGTCTTACTACTTTTAAAATCTTTCCTTCACATTAGCATAACCTGATGATATGTGCCTTGGGAATGATCTGTTTTGCAGTGAATCATCTGGGGGTTCTTTGGGCTTCTTGTATCTGGATGTTTTAACTCTCTGGCAAGGCCAAGGAGAAGTCTTCCTCTATTAGTTCCTTAAAAAGGTTTTCCAAGGCTATTTTTTCTTCTTCCTCAAAAACACCTGTGATTCTTAGGTTTGGCCCTTTTACACAATCTCATATTTCTTGGTGATTTTGTTTCTCTTGATTATTTTTTCTGTATTGTTGTCTGATTGGATTAATTCAAAGGCCTTGTCATCATGTTCTGGGATCTTTTCTTCTACTTGTTCTAGTCTGCTTTTAAAACCTTCTTCTGCATTTTATATTTCCTAAATGAGTCTTTAGTTTCCAGAAGTTCAGCTTTTTTGGGGGGGGTCTCTATCTCTTTGTAGAATTTTTTATTCATGTACTGAATTTTTAAAAAAATTTCTTTATGTTGATTTTTAACTATTTCCTGAATATCATTGAGCAGTTTTATAATCAACATTTTCATTTATATCTCTGGAATTTCAGACTTCATTTTGTTTAAAGTCCATTACTGAAGAGTTAGTGTAATCTTTTGAAGGTGTTTAAGAACTCTGGTTTTTCATATTGTTGGATTATTTTTCTGGTTCTTCTTCATTGAAGTAGACTATTACTTCTTATTTGACGTTGTTAGAGGCTGTCATAGGCCATGCTGGGTTCCCTTGCTTATATGTAGCCTTGATGTAGTTAGTTTCTCCATTGCCAGCTGTGGTTGTGGTGTGCTGGGTACCTGTCCCACCTTAAGGCATCCTGAGTGGGTGGGGTGGCTTGGATAGTAGTGTTAGCTGGGGTCTTGGATTAGAACTTCCCCAAAACTAAGCTATTATATTAGATATAATGGACTGTACCAGTTGACCTTCTGCTAGGAGGTAATACTTGGAGAGCAAGCCAGCTACAATGGTGGCTGTGGGCTTTCTAAATGGCCTGTGTTGCCCCACAGGAGGTACATAGCTGATCTAGGCAGTGGGTGGGGCTGGGGAATTTTCCAAACTCTGTCTGAAGCCTTCAAGGGGGATACTGGGAGAAGTGCTCCAGCTCCCTGCCTGTGTACTCTTGGCTACCCCAGTGGGGATTAGAAGGTAGTCTCCAGCTACTGGGGTAACGTTGCTGTGTTGTACAGAGGCTACCCAAGAGTTTACATGGGAAATGAGAGGTTGCTATGGTATGAAGTCCCACCCAGCTACCTCACCTTAACCTCAGGCAAGAGTCTGCCTTTAGAATATCCAAGTGCAGTGGTCCTCATGTGCTCTCAGGAGCAGTCTGCCATGGTGGAATTTGCCCTTGGTGCCTGTTCCTTCCCAGCCTGGCTAGAAAGCAGCCTGCAGCCTGCAGCCAGGATTGAGCACCCAGGAAGTGGTGACTGTAGCCGGTTAGGACTTCTTTCCCTCACCACTCCAGGTTGGTTTTGGCAGAGAATGACTGTGTACCCAGGCAGTTTTCTGTGAGGGGCTGGAGTCCCTTGAGGCTCAGGGCGACTTCCAAGTGTGTGGCAGAAGCATAGAACTTCTGAATTTCCCTCATTCACCTCTCCAGAGGCTGCTTGTGGTTTGTGTTATAATCCAGGCAAGTCTGGCTAGTTCCAACCCAGGCCTATTGATTTTTCTCTTCTGTGCAATCCGTGCATACTATCATTTTTTTTGGTGAGTTGTGGGGCATACTGATGGTCCAGTTCCTCTCTGGGTGGTGAGAAAGTCTCTCTGTTTTGGTTTACTCCATGAGAGAGAAACATTCTATCTGCTTCTTGTCGGCCATCTTAATACTAAAATTTTAAGGTCTAGATTGTAACTGCTGGAAATTTTTTTTTTTTTTGAGTTGGAGTCTCTGTCGCCCAGACTGGAGTGCAGTGGCCGCTTCCGGCCACCGCAGCCTCGACCTGCTGGGCTCCAGCGATCCTTCCGCCTCAGCCTTCCAAGTAGCTGGAACTACAGGCGTGCACTACCACGCCCAGCTAATTTTTTGATTTATTGTAGAGATGAGATCTCGCTTGCCCAGGTGGGTCTTGAACCCGCCGGCTCAGGCAATCCACTCACCTCAGCCTCCCAAGGCGCGGGATTACAGGCTGAGCCACCGAGCCCGGCTGAAAATTTTTTTTTCAGAATAAATTATAGGTATGAAGTACTGTTCTGAGATTGTCTAGAAAAGTGCATATTTGCATATAGTGTACAAAATATTCATGTTTGGCAGGTGATAAATATTATTTATATGTTTCCTCTGTACTTTTCCTTTATATCATATATCATAATTCTAATGTATTAATTACCTGTATAATTATTTGTTTAAATAAGTTTTACTGTTTTGCTTGTTGAACCTAGGAAGTAGAGTAGGCTTTCAGTGTCATTCAAATTTGTTAATGAATTCTGTCAGTGCAGTAAAATGACAAGAGTATTTAAATTAAATTCTATAGTACTTGAAGCTTTAAGAATTGTAATTTCAGTTTTTTATGTATCACATATACATAAACTTTCATATTAATTTCTATTTTGAAAAAGAATAAAAATGGACAAAATTGTAATCTATTTTGTCAGATGATGTACTAATTATAGTTGAGCATCTTGTTTTCAGCGGAATACTTTCCGACTGTAGATTTTGATTTAAAAAATTTAAATTTAATATAAAAATTTTTGTTTTAGAAACAGAGTTTCTGTCTGTCCCCCAGGCTGGAGTATTGTGGTACAGTCATAGCTCACTGTAGGTCCTCAGCTTCCTTAAGTAGTTTGGACTGCACACCTGGCTTTTTTTTTTTTTTTTAATTTTGTAGAGGCAAGGTCTCGCTATGGTGCACAGTCTGTCTTGAACTATTGGCCTCAAGTGATCCTACCACCTTGGCCTCCCAAAGTGCTGAGATTACAGGTGTGAGCCACTGTGCCCGGCCAGACTACTTAATCTTGCTTGTTATATTTTGACTTGTATCGCTGTAGCAGTCATATTTTTATTACTTAACATTAAGTTTTAGTAATAGTCTTTCTTGAAACTTCTGAAAAAATTATTCTCATTTTATAGGTGAAACCGTGACTGGAGAATTATCGAAACTCTTGGATGAAATAAAGCTCTGCCAAGAAAAGGATTATTCTTTTGAGGATTTGTGCCACACAATATCAGACCACTACTTAGATAATTTGAGCAAGATTTCAGAGGAAGAACTTGGGAAAAATGGAAGCCAGAGTGTAGTAAGTAAGGGGAGAAATGAAGACAATGCATCTGTCTTTACCAGTTCAGCATGTACACCTAAGAGACATGGGATTTGGTACTTAATCAAATTATCAGATTCTGCCAATATCAGATGTCAGTCTTTTTCCTTGATGTTCATGTTTATTCTAACTGCATGTGTAGGAGAAGTAGTGCTTTGATAAATTACTTATAGTTTGTGATTGCCTTTCTGCTGTTAGACTTTCTCCTAACTCATGGATTTATATAGTGTTTTTGGTATTGTTCTTTTAGTTTTACTGGGCATAATAACATTGGTTCCCAAAGGACAAAAATCTTCCTTTTGTCTGTCTTCCCCATTTTCTCTATGAACTCAGTCTAACCCCATCTTTAAAAAAAAAAAGAGTTGAGCCATTTGTATAGTTCCTCTGTCAAGCCTTAAGTCATAGTAGGAGAGAGAATTTGGAAAGTTCAATCTGAGTTATTTTTATAATATTATGTAAATCCCAAGAGGTTCTGTTCTACAAGCTGAGACTCTAAAGCATGAGTTTGAGATTCTTACTCACTTGGATTTTTATATTAACAAAGTAGCAAGAAAAACTATAGAGAATCAATCTGTTTAAAAGATTTGTTTACCCACTTTGTGTACTACAGAGGCAGGATTTATAGTGTGAATTGGTATTAAAGGAATATGTTATTATGATATAAATCACTTTTAGAAACTTAATTTGTTACAGAAATACTATGCTTTTATTCAGAAGTCAATAATAGAGTGAACTGTGTTAAGTATGCCATATTTCTGAAAACTAAAAAAATTACCAAGTGTAGAGACTGTCCATTATGAGAACATTTACTTAATTTAGGTACTTAAAGTGAGCTGTGTCCCACTGTTTCCTGGGAGAGCACTTGCTAATGTAGTTTGATGGCTCATCTTACCTCCTAGGCCTGCTTTTTTTTGGTTTCATTTTGTTTTTTGCTGCACTGTCTTTTGTAAAACATTGGCCCTAAGAAAAATTCTTTACAAAGAGTTGAGAGTAATTACATATGTAGTGAAGTAAATACTTGCAGGTTTTACTAAATGAAATTTTTGTATTAATGAAATATTTATAGTAGTAACTTTAATATCACAACAAAGTTTTTTGTTTAAAAATCTAAAGCTGGTATATGCTACTTCCTGATTATAAATTAGTTATATTTTTACATTTCCTTGAAAGTTAGTTAGAACTTAAAACATAATTTGTTCTATAGAAGTAATACATGGTGTTTAGGTTTTTAGATCCATCCCTAAAGATTTCTCTTAACTGGCAGCTTCTGGCTGTCTAGTTCTAAAACTACAGATGTTCTTAAAACTCCAATTTTCTAGACCAGAGGTTTCTAAACTTTTTTTGTTATACATATACCATTAGCAAATACATTTGGAGCAAACAGTGTATTTATTTACAAAGTATATATACATCCTACTACATTTGTTTGTATTTATTTATAAATTATACATATATACAATATACATATCTATAGCTATTCTAATAATATTTTATGTAAATTGTGAGACATATACTACAAAAAAATTCAAAGTGAGGAAGGTAAAGGATAAGTATAAAATAGAGGAGCTCTAATATTTTTTTTCTTTTCAATGAGTATCTTTTGTTCCCTGGGGTCTGTATATGCTGCTTAGAGATCATGATTCAAATTTATATCTTTCAGAAGGTTGTATCAAGGGCTTTGACACTGAGCGGATGACATAATTTCTAAGCCAAAGACTGTAGTGTGATAATGGCAAGAGAGAGATTAATGTTCATAAATTGAACTGAAGTTCTCAAAATTTGAGCTTATACTATTCTGCACTATTCTTTGTTCCTGTGATAAACCTGTATAGTAGCATTCTTTGAGAGTTTTGTAATATGAAATATTAAAGGTTATGAGACTGGAAAGCAGAAGGCATATATGAGTAAGAACAAGTAATTCTATTTAGAATAATAGAGTTTACAAAGGGGAAGAGAGATAAGATTAGAAGTCTAGGCTGAAGTTAGGCGATGGATGATTGGGAATGTCAGGCTAAGAATTTTGGTATTTATTTTTTAGGGAATGAGAAAAATCTAAAGGATTTTGGGCAGATTAAAGACATCATTGATTTGAACTGGACTTTCAGAAGATAAATCTAACATAAACTTATCAAATGGTTAAAAAGTAATCCAATTGTTTTAGCCATTTTATATAACCTGTGTTTTATTTGAGTTGTTGAATATTTGTTTCATTCATCAAAAACGTTTCTCCAGAATATTGTTTGAATTGTACTCTCAAATTATGCAAAAATGTTTAATCAACTACTTTTAGATTACCTAATATAGATAGTTGTTATTATGTTTTGAATTTCAGGATTTATAGTGGCAATATGAAGCACAGTTCTTTAACGGGTCCAAAACACCTATACTAAGAAGCCCTCTATCACAGTGTGCAGGCAAGACTAACAAAACAACAGACAGATATGAGAGTTGACATTTGTTAGCTATTCTAATGCTTAACACAACTCCAGCTACTATTAAATAACACTAACAATAGAGTTATAGATTTGGAAAGTCATTTAACTGACTGGTGGCAGAGTGAGGATTCTCAGAGCTAGTATTTTTAATTCCTTCCTTTGTTTCTCACAGTAAGCTACCATATAGCTAAAGGAATTTTTAACAAGGGAGAGATTTATAGGTATTCATGGAAGGCTTAATGGAAGCAGGGAGGGGCTGAACTGGGTCCTGGAGGAAGGGGAGATGTGCACTGCACTTGTGTTGGGATGAAGGAGAAAGAATTCCAGCTTGAAGAAATAGTATGTGTGAAAGCACGAGGTGAAAATTAGTACGTAATCTGAGGAGACCGTTTTACCATGAGAATTGGTTTTGGAAAATAGTGGGAAATAAAGTTGGGTAAGAAATGATAATACCTAAACATATGAAGCACTTTACCTGTATCAGTGAACTTAATCTTCACAATAACTCTATGAGAGAGGTAGTAAACATTATTTCTTCCATCTTACAGGTGAGAAGACAGAGACACAAAGAGCTTCTGTAACTTTTTCAAGTTCACACAGCAGTTGTAGAGCCAGAATCTGAACACAGGCAGTCGGGGGGCTGGGGCTGAAGCTGATCCCTTAGCATTGCACTATGTTGTCAGAGAACAAAGGCAGTTAAGTAGATGGGGAAGCAGTCAGAAGTTTAATTGATGCTGAGGTTGATCAATTCTTGAGGAGGGGCACTCTCATGGAAATTTTAGAAGATAAAAACGGTAGTTGTAGATTGGATGATAATGATTCTCAGCAATCATTGTGCAAGGGGGACCCAAAACAAAGCAGGAATTATTTTTTTGGAGAATGGGCCCCTTGTATTACAGACTTTCTCTGCTAGGTAAGTGTTCTGGGAATCCATTGACATCAGAATACCTGCTGGCATTGGTATGAGACACTGCATTTGGCTTCAGTGAATTTTTTTTTTTTTTCCAGTTCTTTCCATGTGTTTGCCCATTTCATGATTGGTGATTTTTACTAGTTCATCTGCTCACACCAAGCTGAGTGTTCAACAGTTTTTGGCAAAAAATGGCATGACCCCTGTGCCCCACCCTCCTTACACTCATTTTTCTACCCAAGCAACTTTTTTTTGTTTCCCTGGATGAAAAAAGTCCTCAAAGGGAAACATTGTGCTGATGTAGAAGAGGTGAAACAAAAATGGCAGAAGCACTAAAAGGCATCAGAGTTAATGAGTTCTAAAACTGTTTTGAGCCGTGGAAAAAATGGAGAATACTTTGAAGGTGAATGAAGTTTAAACATGTAAGAATAAATGCACAATTTTTAATAAATAAATTCTGTTTTTTTGTGTGTCCCCCTCCTCGTATGTTAGATTTTCCTGGAGAGTCTCTAGAAAACAAATAATGATACCCTCAGGTACCATTCCAAACCAACTAAATAAAAATCACTTTGGGTAGCTCTCAGCACTATTCTTTTAAAAAGCTACCCAGGTTTCTCTAAAATGCACACTACTGGTCTAGGGAGCCAGAAATCTGCCAGGACCTTACTGAAGTAATTCAAGTTTGAAATGATGAGTTAGAACTAAGATTTTGATAATACCACAAAATTCTAGAGTTTTTTTGAGATAGAATAAATCTCGTAGATCTTACTATCCAGACTTCTCCAGTTCTCCAGTGTAAGAGCTTCTAAAAGTCTCTGGAATTAGGGACTGCTATAACAAATCAGCATAGATTGGGTGACTTAAAGAATAAGTCATTTCTTTTCATTTTTCCCAGTTCTATAGTCCAGGAAGCCCAAGACCAAGATTTTGGCATGGAGGGTGTCTGGCAAGGGCCTGCTTTCTATTGTTCAGTTGGTCATCTTCTCATTGTATCCTCACATGGCAAAGAGCAGAGAGAGAAGAAGCAAACTCTCTTGTGTCTTTTTATATGGTACTGATCTCATTCATTAGGACTCCACCCTCATGACCTGGTCACCTCCCAAACCCCCCCCTTAATATAACTACACTGGGGGTTAGGATTTCAACATAAGAGTGATAGGGGACATAAACACTGAATTGTGCTCTCAAAGGTTTGAAGCTTGTTGTTAATTATCAAAAAAAGACAAAAGTGTAGTCCAGCCATAGTCCCAAATTACCATATTTCTGTATTGTATTGAATGTAGAAAAACATGTTTTTTTGTCTGCTATTAATGTTACCAAATGATGATCATTTGGGTTCAGTTAAAATATAATTTCAGATAATATGATACATCTGACTTTTTCATTGTAATATGACAAGTAATTCCAAAATTAATTTAGGAGAAATAAATGTGTAAGGAAAATATGTTTTGTAGCATTCATATTATTAATAAGTGTGTTTTACATATGAGTGATATGACCTGAGTTTTAGAAGTATTTTACCTAGTCTTAGTTCAGCATAGTTTTTGTTGCCTTTTTTCTTCCAACAGAGGGCACTCCAATTCAGTAATTTAAAATACAAAATTGGCCATCTTATGTAAGAAATTTTATTTTTGAATCAGAGATTTTTGGTTTTGTTAAAATATTAGCTGTAAGGTGGTAGCTTGAACAGTTTTACTAATGTAATTTAAAAATTAAATTATTATTATGATTGAATGTATTTAATTTGGAGGTTTTACTTTTAGTGGAAAGGCCAGCTGGAGTTAAAATTACATTTTTCTCTTGCATACGTTTTAATTCAAAAGTCAGTCTGTTTTAAATGCTCTTATATATGCATATGAAACCATTTTCTAAGTTGAATTATGACATTATATAATCTAGAATGTAAATTTTGAAGAAATAAAAATACCCTAACATTCTTTACCAATCCATGGAATACAGGTTTTCAAAAGAATATGAAATTTTCTGAAAAAAATTCTGTTTTATTTTTCCCCAAATCTTATATTCAATTTTTACCCCATGTGTATAAACAATATATATAATTCTTAAGTATGAGCACATCATGCATGCCATAGATAAATTTGATGATTATAACTTAAAAACCATTAGAGCAGATTTTAGAATCCAGGTATCAGGAAAACTTTTTTTTTCTATTTAAAATAGAAAAAGCATTATTACCTCATCAGCTTGTGTCTAGTAAATAAATAAGAATCTTGAAGGATGAAATGCATTATTTTTTTTTTCTCCTGAGGGAAAACATAGACACAAGAAACATGTAAAGCTTTTGGTTTAAAAGGGATTACATTGGCAGGTTTTGTGCAATTTCATTAAGCCACCACACCTCTTTTCTGTTATTTCACCTTCTTTTCTAATGCAAAATCTTTAATGCAGGCCAGCCTTCTAAAATGTGAGATGTTTTATTTTAGTATTTTAACATTCACCTTGAAAGATTCTCAGTTTTTATGCCAAACTCTCCTTCAGAGCATTCTCTGGGGATAGGGTCTCTACTTTCAGAAAATATACTTAATTTGATACTAAAATTCATCAAATGTTAAAGTATCAGTAGAGGCAAATAAAGTTGCCTAAAAACTGAATGGTGTTTGTGAAACAAAATTTACTTTCAACACATTCTAACCCAATTTCTAGAGCTTATTATTAGGAATGTATCAATTTCAGAATTTTGAGCGACCTCGGTGACTATCTCACCCATTTCCCATCAGATTTAGAGATGTTCGGGAAGTGAATTTTCTGAAACATTGAATGGAGTCTTCTTATAGCATGTACATGAATCTTTAGCTTATATGATTTTTGTTATAGTGGCACTTAATCTTAATCAGTGGTAACTGTTATTTTTTTTTTTTCAAGTCAGAGTTTCACTGTTGCCCAGGCTGGAGTACAGTGGCACAGGCTGGAGTACAGTGGCATAGCCACCTCAGCCTCAACCTGCTGGGCTCAGGTAATCTTTCTGCCTCAACCTTCCAAGTAGCTGGAACCACAGGCACGTGTCACCATGCCCTGCTAATTTTTTTGATTTATTGTAGGGATAAGGTCTTGCCAAATTTTCTAGGCTGGTCTTGAACCCCTAGGGTCAGGCAGTACTCTTGTCTCTGCTTCCCAAAGTGCTGGGATTATAGGTGTGAGCCACCGTGCCCAGCAGTAGCTGTTATCTTATTAGGAATAGATACAGTGCTCAGAAGAAAATTTATAACTTCAGTAATTTACATGTTTTGTAGTTGAACCAATTTTTTAGAAGTGGTGACTCAAGGCTGCTATGTACTCAGCCAAGGTTTGGACTCGCCTAATAGGTTTTGCAGGAATCAGGAAATGCATAGAACTGGGATTCTGTTGGCTGATGTTAATACTTTGAAAACAGTAACATTAGCCACATATATGTACTGTATGTACATGCAAGGGGAAAAAATCCAGAATCAGAATAATAAGATTTTTGTCCCTACTCTTACTTCAGGCAGAACATTTTGAATCCGTAGTGAATCTAGGAAGATCCTTTAAATAAATGGCTACTAGAATTAAAAAGTCATTTTTCTGAACTTCTAGCAAAACTGCTTATACCTTTCATGACACATTTCTTTCTGCTTTGTCTTGTATGTGTATTCATTTTTGTATTACTTCTTATTCATTGATGGTAGGTCTTTATTTGATTGATCTCTGTAATCACATCCTGCCTAGCATAGTGTCTTGCATTTAGTGGTCTCTCAGTAAAAGTTCATTGACTATTCGAATAAATGTATATAAGAGTGCCTGTGTTTTTGTAAATAAACCATTATCATTGAAAGATGTGTTTAAGTATTTGGTGATGAATTACAGAGTTTAAGGAGAGGTTTTCCCCACCAAGAATGGTAGGAGTCTCAACTATCTTTCTTAGGAAGGTGACTAGTCTAGCAGTTAAGAGCATGAGTCAGACAGATATGGGTTTATAACTCTGTTCTACTAGCAGGGTGACCTTTGAAAGTTACCTGATATTTCCAAGCTTTAGTTTCTTCATCAGTTAAAAAAAAAAAACTTACTGTGCCTTTCTGTCAGTTGTAGAAAAGAGCTATTTTCTTTTCTTTTGTGTTGCTGAAGACATCTCATCTTGATTGTTATGTTTCACAGGTTTTGTCCTTCTTTGTCCAGACTTTTGAATAGTCATGAAATGTCAATGTAGAGGGGATTTCTCTAGTAAAATACTAAATATTCTGTTCTTGCATTGGTTTAAGTCAGTACCTTGGGAAAAAACTAGACATCTATCATAATCAGGTCTGCAGATGTTAAGGAGGAATCATAAATGCAGCAAATATTTGAACTTATATATAAAATTATCTCAATAGATTGAGATTTTTGGCTTAAAGTAAAAACCCAAAATTCAGTGAGAGTTAATATAAAATTTTATATTTATATTCCTTAAAAAATCAATGGTATAAATATAAGATGGAGAAGGTCTAATTTGGAGAAGCAGCTTGTGCAAAAAGTTTTAGGATGTTTAAATGACCACAAGTGTTATGTGAACCAACAGTGAGTTATAACTGCTAAAAACTGACAAAACTGTTACCAATTGATTATCTCTGGAAGTAATATATATTAGAAGCTAACATTTATTAAGTTTTAAGTTTAAGTACATAATAGGCATTGTATAAGCATGTTAAGAATCATTATCTTCTTTATCGTTCACAACAATTCCATAAGGTAGGTTTTTTTATCATCAATTTCAGAAGCAGGAGTAAAATAACCTACCGGGATTATAGAGCTTCCAAAAAGTAAATATGGGATCTGATTTAGTTCTAGTGTCTTACACACTCATGATCCTAAGTGTTAGGTCATCTGTCAATCATTAATGTCTTCCAGATTCACTTGCCCCACCTTTTAATCTTTCCTGCTAACTTGTTGATTCAGACCCTCATTCCCTCTCACTTGAGAGTTATTGCAAGAGCCTCCCATTCTATCCACCAGCTACCAAATCAGTCTACCAGAAATGCAGTTCTTATCAAGTCATCTACTACTCAAAACCAGCACTGGTCCTCACTGTAAAAGTGAAACACCAACTTTTAACTCAGCATTCGAGACCCTTAATTTCTAGCTTCATCTTATATTTTCAGCTTTATCTCCTTCCTAGTAACGTCTTAAACAAATAAATATGTTTCAGTAAAATAGATTATGCCCAAGCATGTCTGTCTCTCCTTATTTCTGTCCATGTTCACAATGTTTCATCTATATATAATTCTTTTCCTTACCATCTTTACTTATTGAAAACCATCCTTCAAAAAACCTTTTTTGATCCTCCTATTTTGATCCATCTTTTTGGATCATTATGTTTTATTTATAAATCTGTTATGTAAATTCCGTAATCTGCTTTACATTATTTATGCATGAATCTTCTGTTTTGGCTTTACTTATAAACTTCTTGATGACAAGGAAAATGATTAATCTCTTGTGTGTGTGTCTGTAGCATAGTTCCTCATTCACATGCTTAGTAAACATTTACTGAATTGATACAACAGCTATGGGCTGTTGGATACATGCCTTTTGGTGCAGATCTACAAGAAAAGCTCTGCTATAGAATCTTCCTGATCTGAGAAGAACTTCCCCTGTAGGTTGAGTTTTCAGATAATGAGTATTTCACCAGTTTGTTGTGAAGATAAAATACCAAGATAAACTACATTACCGACTTCCTCACAATATAAGATAACTAGCATCTTAGGTCAAACTGTATCTTTCTTATGTAATAATACATCTTTCTTACTGATGATAAGGAATCATGTATTACAGATACCATGTTTGATTCCTGATAACATATATAAAGGAAATATAGTAAAATGTATCTTGTTATTTATATTATTTTCAAATTCCTTAGTATTTCTATGATAAACATTTCTTTAGTATGTCCCTATTATTATTTCTACATAATTGAGGTGGGCTGTTTTTGAAGCCTTTTTTTCCAGTGAATCTTAAGAAAAATGGATCTAAGTCAACGCTCTGTTTTCTTTCTTTTTTTTTATTTAAAAAAAAATTTTTTTTTATTTTTAAAATACATTTAATTTATAAATTCTAAGATCCACATTGTAAAAGATACATAATTTTCTTTTATTAAATATAAATCTTAGTCAAGGACTTTGCTTTTTCATATTTTAATCTGTAGGCTGAGAAATACATGAGAAGTTTTGTT
>CAUYQG010099494.1:0-15004 GCA_963574415.1 Tarsius wallacei
TACCATACCCGGCTAATTTTTGATTTATTGTAGAGACGAGGTCTTGCAAGTTGCCCAGGCGAGTCTCGAACCCGCGTGCTCAGGCAATCCACTCACCTCAGCCTCCTAAAGCGTGGGATTACAGGCTGAGCCACCGAGCCCGGCTGCAAATTATTTTTAAATGATGGAAGTATGAGATTTAAAATGACCCAGTAAATGCAAATTATTTTGTAATGGAAAATAAACATAGATGTGATCTCTCTCTCTCTCTCTCTCTCTCTCTCTCTCTTTTTCTTTCTTTCTTTCGAGTAGGAGTTTCACTCTGTTGCCCAGGCTGGGGTGCAGTGGCACACTCACGGCCACCGCAGCCTCGACCTGCTGTGCTCAAGTGTTCCTTCCGCCTCGACCTTCCAAGTAGCTGGAACTACAGGAGGATGCCACTACGCCTGGCTCATTTTTTGATTTATTGTAGAGACGAGGTCTTGCAAGTTGCCCAGGCTGGTCTCGAACCCCTGGGCTCAGGCAATCCTCTCACCTCAGCCTCCCAAAGTGCTGGGATTACAGGCTTGATGCATCGCGCCCGACCTGTGATAGTACTTTCAATCACCGTAACAGCCAATGGCCTAAGACAGAAAGGAACAGAGAGTTGCGAAGATGACATATTCTAGGCATTGGCGGAGGCCTGAAGAAACTCCAAGTCAGGAGAAAGAGGACTGGGCCACCCAACCAAAGCAGCCTCATGCTGTCTGGGCAGGCCCGAGCCATGTGGGTGGGCCCAAACCATGGGTGGGGGCTCATGTCCCGACACGGGCGGGGAAGCAGCACGCTCACCGGTGAGAAGGAAGCCTAAAGATTATCCTGGACTTGAGGCCATGACACCGGATCCTAGAATCCTCCTCCATGAGATCTTGAGCTGCTGGTTCTAAATTTTGGGTCTCTAAACCCCAAATTTCTGTGCCACAGGTCATTTGTTTCTGAATGCGGGCCATCACTTGCTGTATTTACCAGGACTGCTTTGGTTGCAAGGGACAGAAACCAACTCAAACCAGTTTTTAACAAGAAAAAGAAACAAAAAAGAAAAGGAAGGGAAATGCTCCGGCCCCTCTGCTGGGAAGGCCTAGGGCTGGAAACAGCTCCGGCAGGGCTGGATGCAGGGAAGTCCATCAGTGTTGCCAGGAAACTTTGAGTTCAGCTCCCTTTGTGCTAGGCCTGCCAGATTTAGTAAATAAATCTTCAGGGTGCCCAGTTCAATTTGAATTTCAGATAAAGAGCAAATAAAATTTCAGTGTAAGTATGCCCCTTGCAACACTTGGGACATACTTATACTAAAAGTCAACCTTGCTTATTTGAAATTCACAGCTGCCTGGGCAGCCTGTGTTTTCCTTGGCACCCAGCTCTGTGTGTTGGCCTCACCCTGGCCTCCCGCCTTTGGCTTTTCCTGTAGGGAAAAATGGCTGCAGGCGGCGCACACCAAGCACCAAATGGCCCAAGATGCCAGAGGAAGAGAGGGCATCGGGCCCCATGGCTCTGCCCCGGACATCCTGGGGTGCCTTTGTTAGGTCAGCAGGGATGGATAGGGCAGTAGCACTAGGAAGTGCCTGGGGATGGGGGGTGGCTTCTCACCTTCCCCTTTCATCAGTCTCCACCATCCCCCTGCCAATTTTTGGATATGAACGGTTGAGAGTTTCTCAGTCTTTGTCAAGGGTGGTGGCAAGGCAGCTTCAAGGCAAGCATTTCACTCCTTCTTCTGATCAGATTCTACCCAAAGTCCCACTACATGAGGATTCTGGCAGGGCTGTGTCTAATCCAACCACTGGATGGGGATGGGAGCCAGTTGTCCATTTCCGGGGTGTTGTATTTGGGAGGCTGAGGTGGGAGGATCTCTTGAGACCAGGAGTTTGAGACCACCCTGGGCAACATAGCAAGACATCCTCCCCATTTCTAAAAAATGAAAAACTTAGCCAGGCATGGTGACTCGCGGGTGGGATGCCCCCAGAAAGAGGAGAAACTGGGCCCAGAACTACACGGTCCCCCACGAGGGCTGGATGTGGAGGCTCATGAGAGATCTTGGAACTTGTCACCTCGTGTCCACTGTTCCACAGAAATCAGGGCAGTCTGGTGAATAGAAATAACAACTTTAGCGGTTGTTGTTCCATGTTCCAGAGAAGGGAACATCCACCAAAAGTTTTTCTAATCATAGAGTGATCTCAGAAGCAAGCCATCCCCCAAGGAAACCAAGCCGAGGGGTGTGTTCACAGCCGGAGTCCAGCAGGCGGCCTGCTGCGACGCCCACTGGGGTTCGAGAGCAAAGTCTAAAGGAGATGGAAGTGATGGTGGGGGGAGCCTCTTCTCGTTGTCAAAATCAATGCGGGCTGCAGCGTTCTCCTTGGCTCCCTTGGACAAGCAGCTAAATGGACTCCCAGTGCCTCAAAATTTCCAGGCCAGAGCCTTCCATCCCTAGCCATGCTTTGGTTCCTGGCAAATATTATAACTTCATGGGCTGCTGTGGAGAAGGAAATTCACGAAATCCTAAAATGCAGCACAAAGGCTACAGGAAGAGGGCGATTGTCTCTTGGATGTGAGTAACATTCCAAGCCGGCTTGGTGCCAATGGACCAGCCGTGCACTCTGCAGAGGTTGGTCACCTGAGGCGAGAAGCCCTGTAGGCTGGCCTTAGGTGACACAGAGGCCAACTGTGGGCCGTGGTCCAGTGGCAGCTTCCTCCCTTAGGCTGTGTTGAACCCTGGAAAGAGAGAGCAGGAAAGCCTGTCATAGGCCTGACTCCCCGGGGCCAGACTCCGAGGCCTTGAAGGTCAGACAAGAAGCTTAGATGTTACCCTGGGTCAGCCCTGTATTCTCAAACTGGCTTGCTCCAGAGAGTTGGAGAGGCTTGAGGCCACAGGGCAGATGAGGTACCATTCCCAGAGCAAAACCTATACTCCAACAGTTGAAGGAAAAGATTATTTTTATGCTGAGACAAACCTGGAGCAGAAGACCAAACTCAAACCCTTTCCATTATTTATCTATTTATTGGTTTAATTAATTAATTTATTTTTTGAGTCACTCTGTCACCCAGGCTGGAGTACAGTGGCATGCTCATGGCCACCGTAGCCTCAACCTGCTGGGCTCAGGCAATCCTTCCACCTTAGTCTTCCAAGTAGCTGGAACTATAGGCACATGCCATCATGTCTGGCTAATTTTTTAATTTATTGTAGAGGATGAGTTCTCACCAAGTTGCCCAGGCTGATCTCAAACCAGTGGGCTCAGGTAATCCTCTCACCTCAACCTCCCATGGTCTATTTTTTTTAAAGAGATGGGTCTTGCTGTCTGGTGTACAGTGAAGCGATCATGGCTCACTGCAGCCTCAAACTCCTGAGTTCAAGTCATCCTCCCACTTCAGCCTCCTGAGTAGCTGGGACTACAGGCATGAGCCACCATGACTGGCTAATTTTTTTAAGAGATTGGGGGGGTCTCTCTAAGTTGGCCAGGCTGGTCTCAAACTCCTGGACTCAAGAGATCCTCCCACCTCAGCTTCCTAAAGTGCTGGGATCACAAGCATGAACTACCGTGCCTGGCACTTTCAAATATAAAGTATAAAACACAAGACTTCCCAACTGTTCCCACCTGAAGTGGGTTAGGAGGGCTTGGGGGTAAAGTTTGAGAATCACCTCATGGGCACTGGGGAATTATGAAAGGGTTTCTAACTGGAGGGGAGGGTTCTAGTCAGATGCAGCTGTGGCGTGAATGGTCAGTGAGGCAGGCGTGGGGGAGGCGCATGACAGCTCACCCCTGGAGTCATTCATTCATTCAACAAACAATTATCGGGTGCCAGGCACACTGGGTACAGAGGTTCCAGGGAGGAAGGCAGTTGTCTCTTGGATATGAACAAGGCACGTGAGGGCCTCCCTTTCCGTTACAAACTGTGACTGGCCCGTGGACCCCCCCCCACCCAAAGCAAGGCAAGGGCCAATTACTCAGCTCCACTCGGGTCATAGCCGGTGCTCTGTAAGTGCCTGGAGACTGAGTCAGCAACTGAATCAGCGCGGCTTGTCAGGCCAGCATGTGGCTGCCCGTGGGCGCTTCCTCTCCAGGTGTTTTTTATCAGAGCAGCGGCTGCAGGGGCCCCGCTCCCTGCCCTCCACCCTGTCCTGTCCCCCCACCCGCCCTGTGTCCTGTTCCCTCCTCCCCCACGCTCTGCCCACATCCCTGCTCCTCTCTCCCAGGGCTCCTGCCAAGAGTGGTGTCCTTTCAGACCAAGGCCAGTCCCAACCGGGGCCGCTGGACTTTGCCCTTGGCATAGCTGCACTCTCTCTGCAGGCCGCAAGGAACAAGGACAGGGCATCCTGTGGTTCTTGGCCTTTGGCAGACACCTGGGAGGAGACAGCACCTTGCAAGGTTGAGTTGGACTCCAGAAGCCGAAAGGTCTGAGTTCAAACCTGACCTTGTCGCTTAGAGGCACCCGGGCAATTTCACCACTGTGAGCCTCAGTTTCCTCCGTGAGCCGGAAGAATAAACTGTGCTTTCTAGAAAGGAGGCACAAAGCTGGATTTCATCGTGGTGCCCACCGTGCGCTGTGCAGACCCTGGCCACGGGGTCTGAGTGAGAGAGACCCGCAGCACGGTCCGAGGCTGGCAGGCACAGATGACAACAGGAACGAGGCCATGTGTGCACCCACCGGCCCAGCTCACCTGCCACCGCAGGGCTGTCATGCAGGGGCTGAGTCTACACAAGGATGACCGAGATGCATCCTGCACTTGGGACACTCGAGACACGACAAACGAGGGTTGCCCACAGGGTTGCAGACCAGAGAACACAGCGGGGCACAGCAGGGGCCCGGAAAGTTCTGTTGGCGGGGGCATTTGGGGATCAGGAAACATCTCCATCAAGTTGGTGGTTACTCTTTAGAAGTTCAGTGGATGCCACAGGCTGATTTTACATCCCTCCACAAGGTATTTATTGAGCACCGACTGTGTGCCAGGGACTGTGCTTGGTGCTGAGATGCACGGAACAGCAGGACAGAGGACGACCCGGCCCAGGGCTCCCAGTCTGGGGGAAACAGACAAAAGTCCAGGCAATGGCAGCACCATGGGGCCAGGGCTGTGCTGGGCCACGCAGAGGGCACTGTGGGAGCACCTGGCGGGGGCACGACCCACCCCGGGAAATGGCACAGAGTGAGTCTGTCCTGGTGGAACGGATGCTTCAGCTGAGCGGACAGTTGAGGACAGCTCTGCTGTGTGATGTGGGCCAGCCGCTACCCCTCTCTGGGCCTCAGCGTCATCATCCACAAGCAGAGGGAGCTGGAGCTGCTACCTTCTCTGATTCCGGCAGCTCTGAAGGGAGGTGACACCTGCAGGTTCCCTGGGGCCGAGAGGGGCTACGGCTGAGTGACCTGCAGGCCCTTTGGAAGCTCAGAGCTCTCTCAGTGCAGGGACCATGGCTTGCAGAGGCAGGTTTACCCACAAAGGTGCACCTGGCAGCCCAGCCCTGGCAGCGCGGCTGGGCCCTTCCTCAGCACTTGGGCGCCCATGTGCCCAGGTCTTGTGTGACTGCACAGGCCACCCTGGCCAGAGCCCCGGAGTCCACACCAGGCAGCCGAGCTCCTCTCGAACTCTCTGCTATTGCTCTCATCCTCCCAGGCTGCCCAGGAGCCAGGAGTGCCCTGCCAAGTGGACTCGCCCTGGGCCCTTCTTGTCTTTGGCCCTGCTGGGCAGGGGCCATCCTTGGCCTTGACCTGAGGACACCGGCCGACGGGCCCAGATGTGGCTTCCAGACAGAGTGCGGCCCACTCGTGGCGAGGGCCAGCCGCCTGGGTGGTCTGGTATTGGAATGAAGTCCAGAGGCCAGGAGGAGCCTGGGTTCAAATTGCCACCCATTTCCTGAAAGTTCCTCTGGCGCTCCAGGCAAACCCACCAGTCAGTCGAGTGCAGAAAATAACAGACCCCTCACTTAAAGCCAGATGTCCATAGCTGTCCCGGACCAGCCCAAGGAGACAGAGGCTCCCGTTCCCTCTTCCTCCTCCCCCTCCTCTCCTGTCCTCACCCTGCAGACTGGGCCGGTCGCTACCCAGCCACACAGCAGACCTTCTACAAAGGAGGCCACCTCCTAGCTGGCACCTAAAAATATTGACTTGTGTTTTTCTCTAAACAGAAAGGAAATTCGACTTACTCCTCCTCCGGACTCCGAGTGGGCAGCCAGGACCCTCCCCCCAGAGTCAGCTGCCCTTCACTGGGCTTCTGTGGCTCAGAGGGGTGGGTGATGTCAGGATGGAGGATGGAGTGGGACCCGTCACTCTGGAGGGAGCCTTGCTGGGGAAGGGTGGGAGCGGGGCTGACCTCACCCAAAGCACCCTTCACACAGTGAGGGAGGGTCTCTGATCAAAGCACGGGCGTCTCGTGGTACATATGTCACAGGACCAGGGGCTAGCAGATGGACAGAGGGGCTCTGCCGGGGCCACCGGGCTTACTGGGCTTGCTGTTCCCCCCGGTGCTCTACTGGGCCTGCTTGACCTCAGGCGTTGGTGGACAGTGGACAGTGGCCAGGGTGGGAACATCACCCTCTGGGTCGGGCGCTGGGGCCCTGAGCACAGCCTGGAAGGAGAGGCCGCTGGGCCCAATGGCCGCGCTCCTGGGAATCTGTGGTCAGCTTCACGCGGGTCCTGGAGGCACCCAGGGAAGGGCCCACCCAAGGCCCCCGCAGCTGGGAAACCTGCTTGAGAATGAACCACAACCGTGCAGTGGAACTAGGGAGGTCTTTACGCCTCCAAGGTAGACTGTTGGGGGAACAAGGCAGAAGGGAAGCCCGGGTGTGGGGGACAGCACCCATGTGTCAGAGCACGGACGGATCTGGAAGACTGGACAGCAGGCAGGAAGCTGGCAGGAGGGTTGACTCTGGGAAGGAACCTGGGATTTTTTTATTACTTTTTAGAGTAATAAAAAAATCCTGCCTCAGCCTTCCAAGTAGCTGGGATGAGAGGCAATTTTTCTTTTTCCTTCCTTTCTTTATTTTTTAGAGATGGGGCTCTCACAATGTTGCCCAGGCTGGTCTTGAACTCTTGACCTCAAGTGATCCTCTACCTTGGCCTCCCAAAGTGCTGAAATTACAGAAGTGAGCCACCATGCCTGGCCAGAATCTCCTTTTCTTGATTTGGTTTGTATTTTAATCAAAATAGTGCATGCTGTTATAGTCTGAATGTCTGTGTTTTCCCAAATTCATGTGTTGAAATCTTAATCCCCAAGATCTTAGGAGGTGGCACCTTTGGGGAATGATTAGGTCGTGATGGGATTTAGTGTCCTTGTCAAAGAAGCCCCAGAGAGCCTCACTCCTCCCACCAGGTGAGGTTACAGTGAGAAGACACTGGACACCCAATCTGCCAGTGCCTTCATTTTGGACTTCCCAGCCTCCAGAACTGTGAGAAATAATTTCTGTGGTTTATAAGCCATCCAGGTTATGGCATTTTGTTATAGCAGCCTGGAAAGACTAAGACACATGCAGGAAGTTTTAAAAATATCAGAGTGCTAGCCGGGCACGGTGACTCAAGCCTGTAACCCCAGAACTTTGGGAAGCAGAGGTGGGAGGACTGCTTGCACCCAGGAGTCTGAGACCAGCCCAGGCAACACAGCAAGACCTCATCTCTACAGAAAATCAAAAAAATTAGCTGAGTGTCGTGGTGCATACCTGTAGTCCCAGCTGCTCGGGAGGCTGAGGTGGGAGGATTGCCTGAGCCTGGGAGGTTGAGACTGCGGTGAACTATAATCATGCCACTGTGCTCCAGCCTGGGCAACAGAGCAAGACCTCAAAAAATGAAATAAAACATCAGACTGCTACAAGTAAACCAAAAACTCCAGCAATTTCCTGCCCCATCCTTGCCTGTGCCTAACTGCTACACCCAACAGGTGACAGCTTGCAATTCTTTATAGCTCTTCTAATATTTACTGCCACATTTCTCAATAGCTTGCTTATACTTCTATTTCATAATTTTTTCATTTTGAAGATTACATAAATGTCTAAAATCTAACAGGGGTATGTAGAATAATGATTAAGATGCTGACTTTTGAGCCAGTTGACCTGGGTTCAAATCCAGGCTCTGTCACTTACTAACTGTGCAACCCTGAACAAGTCACTTATCTGTGCCTCAGTTTCCTTATCTATAATAGGGAGTAGCAGTGCCTACACCACAGGGCTCAAGTGAAGATTCAGGGAGCTTATTCTGGGCCTGAACATAGCAAACTCTCTATAAGTATTGGTACTTATTGTTATAATTATTAGCTTCCATGTATGAGAGATGAGGAGTCATATTCTTCTCCTTCTAACTTCATACTGTGGTTATATTACAATTTTCAGTTAAATCAATATTCATTGTGTCCATTATTATGACTATATACATATTATTTACAGCCAAGCCATGTAGGATATTATGATTACATTTCTTTTCTGGTGTATTTTGTTTTTGTTTTTCCTATAGTTAGTTATTGCCTTGTCTTTTAATTTCCTGTCACTGGTTCTTCCCTCTGAATCTCTGCTGGAACTGTGACTCTCCTCATGAAATAGCCAGTACACCAGGTCACCCTTGGTTCTGTGTCCAGAGCCTTCGGGCCTCCTGCTCCCACCCAATCTGGTGCCTCCTTGAGCAGGGGTCTAGCGTGGGTGAGGGCCAGTCCGAATGAAGACCCAGATCCCGGGTTCCAAATATCTTTCTCCAGTAAAAGGAATCAGGGTTGATTCCAGGGCTGGGGCAAGGAGAGTCTAAAATAAGCCTGAAGTACCTCACCATGTAGGCAAGGAAATGCTTAATGAATGGTGGGGACACGTCAGAGGATGTGACAGACATCGGCTGGAAGGGGCTCCCACTGGTTAAACTGGACACAATTTGAACATTGCAACAAATAATGGCAGTCATGGATTTTAATCCCTTGAAATAGGAGGTCCAAGGCGTGATCCTGTGGGTGTTCACCACCCGGTAACTCTGGGCTGCCCACACATGGGTGCTATCAGGGTCCTGTGGTCTCCCAAGCCTCGGCACCAACAGAAGGTCAGAGATGCACCAGGGGTCACCCTCAGGCCACCCCCGTGGGAGCTGGCCAGGGTGGGTTGTGGGCACAGCGACGCCTGGACCAGAAGATGGGAAAGGCCCAGGAGGGTGTTGCTCTGGGTGTTCTTATGAGATGTTCTCCATTCTCACCCCATTTCACAGTTGAGGGCCCTAAGGCAAAGGGAGATTAGGCAAGCCTCCCAGGGCATGATTGGCACCTGAGTTGGGCACCTGAGTCCAGGGGCCACCCTGTCTGTTCGGGAACTGCTTGTATTGCAAAAATCATGATCCAGAGGAGAGCGTCCTAGAGGGTTCAGGGGCTGAGACTGAGGCTGGCTCCACAGAAGGAGAGGGGCACCCCTCCTGAGTTTGCCAGGAGTCGGCGGCTCAAAGTGAGATTTACAAGCATTCTGCTTCCAGTCTTGGGATTCAAATCTAAAGCCCTAAGGATAATCTCTAGGTTTTGCTGCCAGCTAGTTGTGAGGCCTTGAGCCAGTCACCCATGTGTGTATGCCTCATTTTCCCCACTGGGCCATCATGGGTGTTTCAGAATCATCTGCTCCCCTGTGCTGACATTGGAGGATTCTGTGATTTAAGGGTTGTTCTGCAAATGTTCCAGGCAGATAAGGAAAGCCCTGCCTGCCTCTGGGAAGGGGGTCTGTAAGGTAACTTCCAGAACATGGGAACATTCGGCTCTCTTGCTGCAAGGAGAGGACTGGGATAGCAATCCCTGCCAGGGTGTAGGGTGGCTGGAGAACACACCCTCCTTGCCTTCCAGCTCTTGGGTGAACTGCAGACAGGACTGACTGGTCAGCTGGCTCTGGGCTGGTGGTGTCAGCAGGGCCAGTGTGACTAGGGAACAGATCACAGGAGCCATGAGAGAAGTGAGCGGGAGGGAGTCCTGTCCCAGAGTCCTCCTCTGAGGCCATTGCAGGGCCAACGTTTCTCACCCTATGGTGAAGGTGGGCAGGCCCCCTCAGGCCCCCACAGGAGCCTAGCACAGACCTTTGCAGGGTCCCCTGGAGGCATCCTCCTAAGAGCCACTCTGGAGGCTGGGGCCTAGGCCACATCAGACTTGCAAACTCCCAGGACCCTCCTGCCGTTCTTCACTTTCTGTCCCTCATTTCCGTTTGACTAAGTTTGCTCAAGCAGATGGCCCAATATCAGTTAAGGACAGCAGAAGATTAAATTGTTACAGTGTTTCCTGTCTCCCACCCCACCCACTAGAACACATCTTCCTCCACCAGAGCCTGGGGCTCTGCTGTGGGACTTGTTTCAGGTACTGGCGCTGCTGGGAAGTGAGCGGGTGAGATCCAGCAGGGACTTGAAATGTGCTCACTGCCCAGGGCTTTCCTGGTCACTGTTCAACTCTGACCACGGCAGGAGGAGAGCTCCTGGGAATAGAGCCCACCTGTGTGCCAAGCCCTATCGCCCAAGGCAGAGTCACCCCATCAACTCCAGAAGGGCCAGCTGACCCTCACTCCCCATCCCATGGAATGAGAAGAATTCCTTGTGATTTGAAGCTGCTGAATTCTGGGGCTGCTTGTTACACAGTAGTGGATGACTGATACACTGTGTGCCAAGGTCCAAGATAAGCCTCAGAGACTCCTTGGGACATACACACAGACCCTCATGAAATGGACAGTCTGGTGAGATGCAGATCAATCAAAGAACCAGACAAGTAAGTGTAAATCGCTCCCAGGACATACGCTATAGGGGGTTGGTCATGGGAGGGTGTCTATAGGCGCAATGAGCAAGTCAGGCCACCTGGGGCATTGTAGGCATGTTAAGATTTCTAGACACTGGCTAGGAATGGTGACTCATGCCTGTAATCCCAGTACTTTGGGAGGCCGAGGTAAGAGAACTGCTTGAACCCAGGAGTTTGAGACCAGCCTGGGCAACATAGTGAGATCTCATCTGTACAAAAACAAACAAATAAAATTGGGCATTGTGGTGTGTACCTGTAGTTCCAGCTACTTGGGAGGCTGAGGTGGGAAGATCACTTGAGCCTTGGAGTTTGAGGCTTTGGTGAGCTATGATTGTGTCACTGCACTCCAGTCTGGGTGCCAGAGTGAGACTATGACTCAAAAGAAAAAATTATATCACATCCTATGGGTTTGTATGCCTTAATCATTTCTTCTTCCCACCTGCTATCCCCTGGAGAGAAAGATTCAGGACGTCCCCACTGAAGAAAAAGCCCTCCCAGAGCTGGTATCACCAAGTTCCCAGCTGGAACGCGTCAGGTTCTGCACAGGGCAGCAGAGCTGACCCAAGTTCCTGGAGGTATTTTCCTAGGAGTGAGGTAGAATAAGAGCTGATACATTCTCACTCTCCAAGTCGGTCCTTCATGGGATTAACACTCACTTCACAATCTTCCAGCACAGAGCAGGGCATACAGCTCACATCGGATCAACGCTGCTAGATGACTGAGGCAGCTGACCCCCTGGCTAGGGATGGGGCATCCTGGGATGAGGATGGAGTAGAGAAGTCAGACCAGAGAGTTTGGAATCATCAAGGTGTCTATGAAACACTGCAAGCCCTGCAGTGGGGGACAGGAGGGAGAGATGCGTCTCTGACTATTAGAGATCTCTGAACTATTATTTGGAACCGAAAGGTGACTTTCCAGTATCTTTATACAGAGGCTTAAAGTTGGAACTGAAGCCCATTGAATACAGGTCTTCTATCTCTTTTCCAAGTTAAAGAAAAAATGCACAAAGCAAATGTACCTTAAAGTGATTTTTTTTTTTTTTTTTTTTTAGTTGAGGTCTCACTCTGTCACCCATGGCTTAATGCAAGCTTCAACTCCTGGGCTCAAGCAATCCTTCTGGCTTAGCCTGCTGAGTAAGTGAGACTACAGGCATGCACCACCATGCCCATCTTTTTCTTTTTCTTCTTCTTCTTTTTTTGTAGAGACAAGCTCTTACTATGTTACTTAGGCTGGTCTCAAACTCCTGGGCTCAAGTATCATCTCACCTCAGCCTTCTAAAGTGCTGGAATTATAGGCATAAGCCACTGTGCCCAGCCAAATGATTCTTTTTTTTTTTTTTTTTTTTTTTGAGTCAGAGTCTCACTCTGTTGCCCAGGCTGGAGTGCAGTGGCAAGTTCACGGTCATCCCAGCGTTGACCTGCTGGGCTCAGGCAATCCTTCCACCTCAGGCTTCCAAGTAGCCAGAACTACAGGTGCATGCTACCATGCCCAACTAATTTTTTGATATATTGTAGAGACGAGGTCTCACCAAGTTGCTGAGGTTGGTCTCAAACTCCTGGACTCAGGTACTCCTCGTATCTCAGCCTCCCAAAGTGTTGGGATTACAAGTGATTCTTTTTAACACTGTTACTATCTGAAATTATCTCATGCATTGTTTATTATCAGTTTCTTCCACTTAAATGGAAATTCTCTAAGGCCAGGAGCCTGGTCCATTCTGTTTACTACTCTCTCTCCAGCATGCAGAACAGCACTGTTCATTATTTTGTCATTAGGTTCCACAGTTTTTAATAAAAATAAATACTGAGGAATCAAATCAGTAAATACTTGTGGGGGGTTTCACTTCTATTGTTCTAATGGAGTTTTCCTATATTAATATTCCTAATATTAATAAGTTATAATTACATTATAATACATAATACTCAAGATGTCCCATGGAGGAAAATATATGGAAAAACTGTTAAAAAAACACTGGGGAAGAGTTAAGATAGGCACCAATATCATAGCCTGCTCAACATTATTTCACTGGAAGTGTTTTTGAAGAATTTTGCAATAACTATTGTAAAAAACCCAAAATAATCTCTTTATTAATTTCTTCTCAAAGTCATAGGAACTCTTTCCAAGCTTGATTATCACCAATGTCTTATTCAAAGTTCCCAAAACTTTACTCTGAACTTTTTTCCTTTATTTGGAACAATGTCTGATAGAGCTATACGGCAATCTCATATCTTGCCAGCAGGTGTCACTGTCTACCAAGATGTGATCCCATGTGCCCCCTACCTACAGCCTTTTAAGGCCAATGAATCTATAAAATGAACAATATGTGATCCCATGTAAAAAAAAAAAAAAAAGACAGCAGTTTGAAGGCCAAATAATCTACAATATGAATCATTGAAACAATATGTAATCCTGTGTGAAAACTATAGCAGTTTAAAGGTCAAAGAACCTATGAAACAAATCAATTTGTGAATGCTAGAATATAAAAATTCTGTAAGACAAAAACCACTTGACTTCAGCTTTTTACTTTGTGAGATAAGTATGCCTTATGTTAGGGATACACAATGGGTCTACATTTTATTAATCATCATCAGTGTTCGTTCTGTTCTGGTGGGTCTTGCTGCAATCCTGTGTTACAAACCTCAGGCTTTTCTAGGAAACTCTATTATCAAGAAATTCCTCAAAGCCCCTGATTTTAGGCCAGCTGGGCGCGGTAGTTCATGCCTGTAATCCCAGCACTTTGGGAGACTGAGGCAAGAGGACTGCTTGAGCCCAGGAGTTCAAGGCCAGACTTGAAAACACAGCAAAACTTGTCTCTACAAAAAGTGAAAAAATTAGGCAGGTATGGTGGCAAGTCCTTGTAGGTTCGACTACTTGGGAGGCTGAGGTGAAAGGATCGTCTGAGTCCAGGAGGTCACGGCTGTGGTGAGCCATGATCATGCCACTGCACTCCAGCCTGGGTGACAAAGTGAGACACCCACTCAAAACCAAAATAAAAATACAAAAAAACAACAAAAAAAAAAACCCACCTTTATTTCATTCTAACACAATGCTCTGCACACACATGTGCTTAATGAACACATTGGTGGAATGCACCACCTCACCAAATCCTGCAAAATGTGTAGAGTAATTCTATAGATAAGAAAACCGAACCTCAGAAAGGCTAAATAACTTGCTCAAGGGCACACGCTGGTAAGTGGCAGAGCTGGGAGTTGCAGCAGGTTTCTCTAAGTCCAAATCCTTTGAGCATTCACTCCACTCAGCAAAAGGGGTCTCCGTAAAGGCAGGAGCCCTTAACACTTGTGAGGGTAGCAGGATTCTGCTCTAAGAGTTCAAGGCTCAGAACCATCATCAGAAAAGGAAGCGGATGCTAATTTGCTATCTAACGATTTCTCCTCATCATTTTCCTGAGATGATTCAAAGTGGGCAAACTGTGCTGATGGGGTTCTGGGGATGGAGTGGAGGGGGGCTTTGGAGTGTCACCACTGGGAGCCCCCAGCTGCCTCCCTCCCTCCTCACCCCTGCTGGGACGAAAGTAACTTGTGTGAGACCCGAGTCAGCCTGCAAATTCCTGGATAGTGTTTCTCAGCTGAGGTCACAATGTTGCAAGATCAAGTATCTTTTAAACAAACAATCGTATCAGCTTGATATGGTGATCTTAGGCCCCTCTCGCACACAACTTGGCCTCTGCGGTTGCTCAACGCTGCTCCATGCTGCCTTGGTCCCCTGGTGACCCGCTTTCCATCACCCTGCTTACCTGCCCAGAGTCCTGAAGGAGAGGAAGGCTCACGCTTCAGGGATCCTCTGGGAAATCCGGGTCTGTGGGATCTAATTACTCCACGAAGCTACGCTTGCAAAATGAATGCATGAAGGGGGTGGGGTGGAGTGCTGAAGACTCTGAACGGGGAATGTTTTCAGGGCCCTCACATCCGACATGAGGCCTCTAGCCCCAAAGTAGTCCTCCTCCCTCCGCCTCCCAAATGACCTGAAATGAGCCTCATTTGCCCTGGGCCTTCCTTCCCACTCCCTATGGGAGGCAAAGCCTGGAGAAGGTCCCCTCAGAAAAGCTGACCACACCCTGGCCCCTGACCACGAGGCTGCAGCACCAGTCCTCTGAGGTGACAGCCCCTGGTTAGGGACACACACTTCCTGGATAACACACCAAACAGGGCTACCCTCTCAAGGGGAAGAAAGGAACCCATCAGAAGCAGCTGTGGTTTTCAGCAATCAGATTGCCCTGGGATGTGAGAGAACCCAAAAGACCTCCTGCGGCCTGAGCCTCCTCACAGGCCTCCC